>JAADYI010000534.1:0-15794 GCA_023338185.1 Lagenidium sp. CBS 127285
CAATTCGGTGATCTGTTATTGACCAATCCGAGACGGAATCAGATGGACGAGAGGGATCCCTCTGGTGAACGATACCAAAGCCAGCCACCCATCAACAGAGGGACCATGGTGGCCCTCTGCATCAAGAAGACTCAGCCCATTGTCAATCCAAACGAAGACGACGTTGCTGCTGCTGCTACCGCGTCTGTGGGCCGACGCCGACGACGATGAATCTGATCCAGGGCAAGAGCAACCAGTATCTGCGTGAGGCGATCCTCGAGGGGAGCCTCGACAAGACCCGCCGGTACCTCACGCTCAAGATCGGCAAGGCCGACGTCGGGGCCCTCACCGAGGTCGGGTTTTGTTGCATTGTCGACATGCGTTCGTCTGTCACTCGCCGTAGATGGCAGTGGCCATGGAGGGGACTAACACGAAGGGACGTGTGTGTGTGTGTGTGACGCAGAGCGGGGGCTTCAGCATGCTCCACGTCGCTGCGCTCACGGGCAACACGCAGATCGTGATGATGCTCCTTCAGTACGGCGCCGACGTGCACGCACTCACGGATGTACGACGTGGGTCAGACTCTTGGTCGCTCGCTTCGCATTCCTAACTCACCTCGGAATCGACGCGTGTGCTGCAGGACGGCTACACGGCGCTGGACCTGGCGATCTGGCGCGGCCACCTCCAGATCATCGAGCTCCTCCGCTCCCAGGGCTGCATCGCGCCGATGAAAGGTCCGTTCGCGTCAATTCGCTCCCCGCGCGCGGGGGGGACCCGACAGTCGCTGATGCGTCCTGTGTGCGCCGCATCAGAGCCCGAGAGCCTCAACGGCCGCGTGATCCTCCACATGGGCCGCAAGGCGACGGTCGTCGACTTTGAGCCCAGCACGAGCATCCGCACGCGGAGCCTCCGGGCGCTGCACTATGAGGACACGGGCGAGGCCAAGCTCGTCAACGTCTGGGCCGGGACCGACTACAAGATCATCGGCCAGAACCCGTACTACGAGGACCTCAAGAAGCTCGACTTCCAGTACGCCGAGATCCCCGCGGCCGCGCAGCCCGAGATGTACGATGCCATGCTCCAGGGCCAGGCGTTTTTCGACAATGACAGCGACAGCGAGGACGAGAACGAGATTGACGAGGTCGTCGAGATCCGGGTCCCCCCCGGGCCCCTCGGGGTCTTGCTCGACAGCGGCATCCAGGAGTGCGCCGTGGTCCACGGCTTCACGGCGCTCCCGACGGGGGGCAAGGGCCCCATCGAGAGCGACGGCCGCGTCCACGCGGGCATGTACATCATCGGCATCAACGAGACCAACGCGTCGCTCATGTCCCTCGCGCAGGTCACGCAGCTCCTCGGCAAGCTCAGCCGCAAGGACAAGGTCATCCGCTTTGCCGTCTTCCGCCCGGGCTCGCCCAAGAAGGCACCGGCATCCGCGCGGGACGACACGGACGGCACGTGCTCGGAGGTCTCGCAGTCGTCGAGCGTCCGCCCGCCGTCCGGGTTGGGGGCGGGGGCGGTGCCCCCCGCCAGTGCCGCGCCCCCCGCTGCGCCGCCGGCCCCCGCGCGCACGTCCATGTTCTCGGGGGGCTTTGCCTCCATCGCCACGGCCATGCTCGAGAAGAAGAACAGCGTCGCCGCCGCCAAGGCCCCGGCCGCCCCCGCTGCTGCTGCTGCTGCTGCCGCTGCGCCAACGACCCCCGGGGCCGCGAGCCTCCCGGGGACCCCCAAGGAGACCGAGTGCGTGCACTGCG
The DNA here is from genome assembly GCA_023338185.1 of Lagenidium sp. CBS 127285. NCBI lineage: Eukaryota > Oomycota > Peronosporomycetes > Pythiales > Pythiaceae > Lagenidium > Lagenidium sp. CBS 127285. The sequence continues at coordinate 1,731 of JAADYI010000534.1, forward strand.
GCATGCCCGCGACCGTGCACAAGTCGGCCGACTGCCCGTACCGATGAGTACGCTCATCATGCTGCAACGGCGCCCGGGATCGACATACACGGGATCGACGTCAAATATGCGCGTTGTGTTGCCCTCGCCCCGCCGCAATGGCCGTCAGTCGTGTTGGTAAATAATCTACTTAATAACTCCTCACAGCACCATGTACGTGCCGCTCTTGCGCCGGTCGTCGAGCGTCGGGAGCGTCCAGGACGTGGTCCCGCACGACTCGTTGTAGTAGTACACCTTGCCCGTTGTCTTCGAGTGCACGGCCTTCCAGCCCGGGGGCACCGACGCGTCGACGCCGGCGCCGCTAATGTCCTCCATGTGCGAGTCCGTGAGGAACGTCGAGAAGCTCCCGTCCTCCCGGACGAGGTGGTAGTCGGGGACGTCCGGGTCGATGGCCTGGATCTCGGCGTCGTCGTGGTGACGCAGTGACGGCGGCGGCGGGGGCGGCGGGGTCGTGCTCCGTCGGAGTGTTGCCGGCGATGCCACGGCCGTCGACGTCGACACCCACGCCGCGGCCGCCGCTGCCGATGCCATGGCCGCGTTCGTGTTGGCCACGGTCGCGGCGGCGGCGGCCGCGGCCTCCTCGATGGCCTGGACAAAGTCCGCCGCCAACGCCGCGTCCTCCTGCACGCGCTGGCCGATCGTGCTCATCCGGAGGTCGGTCGCGGTCATCGTCGTCCGTGCCACGCTAGACGCATCGGCGGCGCTGTCCCCAAACTGCTTGAGGCTCTCGGCGATCATGGTCATGCGGTCGAGGTGCACCTGGAGGTCCGCCAATTGGATCATCTCCGATTCGCGGGGCGCCAGATTGTCCACCTCGGCATCATCGACGCCGTCGCCGTCGCCGTCGCCATCGCCATCGCCATCGCCATGGGCGGCGGCGCTGTCGTCGTCGTCCTCGCTGAGCTCCTCGGACCGGGCCGCGCTCTGCCGCCGGGAGGCCACGATGATCGTCTCCCGCATCGGGCTCAAGCGCGGGGGCGAGAGCAGGGGCCCGGTCGGCGTTGGGGCGTTGGGGCGGGCCCCGGGGGACGAGCGCTTGCGGATGTTCTTGATGACCACGGGCTTGACGATCGTGATCTCGGGGCCCTCGGCCGCGGCCGTCGAGACGATGCTCCGCCGCGTGGGGAACGTGAACGAGCTCGAGCTCTGCGGGCTCATCTCCTCGATCACGAGCTCCTCGGTGATGATCGCCTGCTCCGTGCTCAGCCCGCCCTCGGGGCTCGACGACGGCGTGCCCCCGGACGATGGGACCGTCAGCGACTCGTCGTCGTCCGTGAGCTGGTCGTCGTCGTCGCCGTCGCCCGCCGTCGTGCCGGCGTTGTACGAGGTCCGGTACTTGCCGATCCCCAGGTCGAACTCATTCACGGGCTTCTTGGCCGCCCCCGCGTCGGTGCGTGCGGCGGCCATCTCATCCACGAGCCCGTCAAAGTCGAGCTGTTCGCCGTGCCCCTCGGGGGACGGGGACGACGGGGACGTCGAGTGGCCCGAGGATCGCCCCGAGGCGTTGGTCGGGCGGAACTGGAACATGTGCGGGATCGTCGCCCGGCCACCGGCGGCGGTCGCGGGGTGCACGCGCTCGTCCGGGAGGGCCTGACTCGAGTCGAGGGACAGCGACGAGGCCGTCTCGACGCCGCTGGCCGAGCGGCCCGATCGGAAGGCGGCCGTGGCCGCGGCGGCGGCGGCGGCGGCGCTGCTGCTGCTGCTGCTGTTGGTGGGGTCCAGGGACGAGCGCGTGGAGATGGTCGAGCCCGTCTCCCGTCGGTGCTCGAGCTCGCTGAGGCGCTTGGCCGAGAGCGAGGACCGCCGCGGGAGCTCCCGGCGCTGGGCGCTGCTGCTGCACTTGACGCAGATCCGGGCCTTGCGCTTGCCGATGGTCTCGCTGAGGCCCTGGGGGGCCACAAACTCCTGGATGCTGCACTGGTTGCAGATGACCTCCCCACACGCGACGCAATTGTACTTTTTCCGGACGAGCGAGAAGCTCTTGGTGCACACGACGCAGCAGACGCGCTTGCCCAATGGGACCATCTCCTTGGGGCGGGCGAGGACGAGGAGGTCGAGGCGCTTCTGGCTGATGTGGTCCCGGAGGCACGCCGAGCGGAGGGCCGCCGTGTCCACGATCTTGTGCACGAGCCACGTCGGGAGCCGGTCATTGAGGTCATTGATCATCATCGTGTAGAGCTCGAGGTTCCCCTGCCCGAGCTCGGCAAACGTCTGGAGCGTGAGGGTCTTGCCCCGGACAAAGAGCGCCGATGTGTCAAAGCCCGCGAGCTCGTCGAGCTCGATCGACTTGGCCAGGCGGAAGCCGACCTTCTTGCCCTCGCGGTCGACAAAGTGGTCGACGACCTCAACGTAGACGTAGTCGCGGTGCCGGGTGACCGACGGCGCGAGCGAGCGGATGCAGTGCCACTTGACGCACACGAAGCGATCCGCGGGGGTCCGGGGCACGAGCGTGTAGAGCACGAGGCCGTCGAGAAACTCGGCGGGGTTGACGGCCCGCTCGTGCTCGACAAAGTCGGCCGTAGTCTCGGTGATGAGCGTGTCCATCATCTCCTCGAACGTGGCCGACACGTTGCACTTGCCCCGGACCGAGGCATCGAGGCGGTCGTCATTGTCCGTGCGGGCCCGGCAGATGGACACGCCCTCGCGGTTCTTGGACGGCTGCCACCGGAGGCTCCCAAAGCCATGGCACAGGTTGTAGGCGTCGTCGACCGACTTGTCGATGAAATCGATGAGCATCTGCGCCCGGGCGGGTTTCAGGTCCGCAGCGCTGAGGGCCACGTCCGAGGCGCGGCTGGGGCTCGTCGGGTGCGGCGAGCGCTGGCTGCTGCTGCTCCGCGCGGGGGCCATGTGCGGCTGGTAGTGGTGCTTGAGGCCGCGGTCCGAGGCCGCGCGGGCCCCGAGGCCCAGCCCCGAGCTGCTGCCCCCGCTGCTGCTCGCCGGCGACGGCATGTACGGCCCCGGGGCGCTGGAGCGGGGCTCGGCGGCGACGAGCGGCGAGGACGACGGCAGGGACGAGCCGCCCAGGCTGCGCATGGTCCCACGCCTGAGGACCGGAGGAGATGGAGGAGGCGGCGGCGGAGGAGATAGTCGGAGGAAGGCGAAGACGCTGCTGACGTTGCCGACCTTGGGCCCCGATGTGGAAACGCTCCCCCCAGGCGGTGACTGCTACAGAGTGGCGTCACCTCCCTAACAATAAGAGGAGGAGGAGGAGAAGCAGGGGGAGGGGAGGAGATGAAGGGGAGAACAGAGCTGGGGGCGATGTGGAACGAACGCCGCCAGCGTCGGCACTCGCTTTATCTTATCGCCACGCGAGCGTGTCCGTGGGTAGTCGACAGCGGGGTCGATGGCGGCGGTCTGCAAGCACACTGCAGTTGGTGTGGGTGGGGTGGGCTGTCTATCTATTTTGGTGCTGACTGATGACGCTGGTCGGGCAATTGTGCCCCCGCCACACATAAGGACCCCACCTCCAAACCCTATTCGATGCGGCTGAAACTAGCCCCAGCAGATGCCGGATGGGGGCCGCCATGTGGCGGATTTGGTTTAGGGCATGTGATGCTGGGAGGCACACGTCGTGTCTGTCACTGTCGACTTGACTCTGACGCATCCACAGTGGGACCCTAACCCCGATGCCCGGACCACAGACAGGACCACTCTTCACGATGCCTGTCCTCTTCGCTTCCCGCCTAGAGAACAGTTCAGTATGGGCCAAGGTCAGTCCTTCTTTCGTGGATCGGAACCGCACAAACTGCTAAAGAACCAATGCCGGCTCAGTTCATGACAGCCCACTTGCGAGGGCATGCAATGTTCCCTTTGGCCCGCCGCCAGGTCACTTGGCGATGCGCATGTTGGTTTGTTGTTGCTGAACAACCTGCTGATTCGTCGCCAGCAACGTCGCCCCCCTGTTCTGTTTCTCCTTTTAATAGTTCATCTTGGATGCCAGCTCTTCGTGCAGGCCCATTTTCAACCACCTCTTGCAAGTCAACTCCCAGCGTCTGGTTCGCTTGAAATGCCGTCTGCCGCTCCATGGCACACTCGACTGCAGCTGGCTGTGCCCAGTTCGAGTCTGTTGCATGCAACGCAGTTGGGGCAATTTTGCCTTTGGATGCATCGACATTTTTTTTGACGCACAATCTTCACTGCGATCGAATGCATGAGGGATCGATCGCAACTTGTTGCGAGAGTTGGTGTCGGCTCACCAATGCGTTCGCGAGTCGAGAAGAAACGTCGCCACGTCACCTGAACGGACAGCATCACTGCACTGACAACACTTCACCTTAGTGGTAGCAGTGGTCGCTGGGTACATGCTAGCTGTCAACGATACTAGCCTAATTTTGTCACTCATTTGAGGGGAACATGGCCAAAACAATGCCGTGGTCATTGTTGTCTTCATGGAGGTGACGGTTGGCACGAGGAGCTTCACGCTCTCGGAGACGCTCCAGAGTGACGCGCTGGCGCCGATCTTCGACGATGCCTGGACGGCGTCTCGCGTGTGGCGGGCGAGTCGATTCCTCAGCGAGGCACTGGTCGAGTTCGCCGCCGACGACAACGAGCACGAGGGCCAGCAGGTCTTTCACGCACACACCGGCCCCTTTGTCGTCGAGCTCGGGAGTGGCTGTGGGCTCGCGGGGCTCGTGGCGGTGACGCTCGGTGCCGACGTCGTCCTCACCGACCAGCACGAGGCAATCGAGCTCCTCGAGCGGAACGTCGCGTCCAACCTGCGAGCCCCGAGCGAGCGAGAGCGAGTTCGAGTTCTCGAGTACAAATGGGGCGAGGCCGGGGAGCTCCCTCGCGGGCACTACGACTACATCCTCATCTCCGACTGTGCGTGGGTGCTCGCTGGACACACCGAATCAAAATGAATTGGGAGTGGATTCATCGCCATCTCGTGTCTGTGCGCGTGTGCTATTAGGCATTAACCCGATCTACGGGCTCGAGTCCTGGCGGAACCTCGCGCGGAGCATCAAGCTCCTGAGCCACGCGGCCACGACCACGTTCCTCGCCCACGAGTCCCGGGGAGACGACGAGGCGCTCGTGGACTTTCTTGCCTTCAGCGCCGGTCATGGCCTCGACTGCGAGCGCATCCGCGCCGAACCCAGCACGCGCCTGAGCCTCTTCAAAATTAGCCTCTCAGCCAGTGGCTAAAGCGGCGAAATACATAGACAACCAGCATCCACCACCAACGCGCTGGGCCTGTGATGTCGCCAGGAAGGAACCGCGCGGCGCCGAGTGTCGGCATCTACTGGGGAGCGGACGCGGCGGATCCCCCCACGCGCCTGCCGACGCTTGTGCCTCCGCCTCCTCCTCCTCCTCCTCCTCCTCCTGCTCCGGCTCGGTCGTTGCGAGATCCCAATCGTTCCCGCGTTTCGCCTCCATCGCTCCCGGTGCTTCCGGGGGCGAGGCGGGATGACACAACGACCGAGCCACCGAGCGCGTCCCCGACGCGAGCCGCCACGCACTCGCTCCTCTCCGTGCTCCGGACGCTCTGGCAGAGCATCCGCGATGACGCCAGCAAGTTTGCCACGGAGCAGGTCGGGCAGTTAGTCCCCGGTCCCGCGCGAGCGGGTGTCCTGTCCTTCGAGGAGCGCTTCCCCGGGGTCTATGTCGAGGACCGCGCGTTCTTCCACCACGCGAAGGAACGCGAGCTCCAGCAAGAGACCGCGCAGATTCAGGTACGCCGGGTCTAATCGCCGGGTCCACAGGCACGTTGAGGTGTTTGCCCAACGCGCGTGCCTCCTTCCATAGACGATCGTGGCCCGGCGACTGCACTGCGCTGCCTCCGATACCCACGTGGTCTATCCCTGCGATCGTCGGACGCGCCAGCCCACACGGCGACGCCGGCGGCCCCATCGGAATCGCGGCCACGGTCGCGACGAGACGACCGCGGCGGCCTCGGAGCGGGTCCGCATCGACCGCCAGACGCGCAAGATCGCGCACCTCCTCCACGTCCTCCAGGAGGAGATCGCCCACGAGACGACCCGCGAGATCCGTCCGTGACCACGTTTCGTTTTGGTAGTGCGTGGGATCCGCAAGGCACTGACGCGCTCCGCCTCCGGCCACTTCCACCGTAGACTTGATCGAGTGCTCGAGCCCCACGCGCACGGGGATGCCACCGTCCTCCCGCCAGAGCCGCCGGCGGTGGTGCGAGCTCCTCCGCGCGCGGTACGAGGCCGCCGATCGCATCATGCGCATCCTCGAGGTGCGTCGCTTTGCTCGGGTGGACTGAGAACGTCGGACCGATGGCAATCGCGCAGGAATATCGCATCGTCGTCGGGGTCGAGGCCGCCGAGTACCTCCGCCAGACCATCCGAGACGGCCAACGGGTCCTCGCGCGAGGCTGAAGGAGTGAGTCTATCGCTTGGCCTTGAGCGAGCCCTCGAGGGCGACGAGTTCGAGGCAGAGCTGGCGAGTGCACATGAGCCACCACCGCCGCTGTCCGTTCGTCGCCATCGCACGCACGCACACACCTCCTTGAGCCGGTGCGCCCTGGCGCTGGTCATGGCCTTTTCTGGGGCGGGCCTCGTGGTGGCGCTGCCAGCCCCAGCAGGGAGTTTCGGCCGCCTCGACGCTGTCGTCGTGGCTCGGTGGGTCATCGTCGGAGCCTAGCACAAGATACGCACACACGATGGAGATCGATCCGTTGGCCAACGTCCGAGCGTTCCCAACGAGACCAGCGACATCGCCCAGTGCCTTTGCCTACCGTCGTCGTCCGACCCGTGCGCTCGCGTGTGGGCATGGGCCGGGAGAGCCGTCGTCGCGGGGGCGCCAGTGTTGCTGACGACGCTGAGGACGACGACGTCGCCGATGCGCGTCGGGGGGCACCCGTTCGGGTGCAATATCGACCTGGTGGCCCTTGCATCGGCCCGTGGGTCTTGTCCTGTGCATCGTCCTCGTCGTCGTCGTTGTCGAGATCCTGGGGCCGAAGGCGGTGTCCGCCACCACGCGTGTCAATGCCCAATCCGCGACCATCAGCCAGAGGCCGAGGCCGCTCGGGGCCGCTCAGCTCGTCTCGGAGCGCCTTCATCTCCTGATTATCCCGCGTCAGCACGGCCGAAGGCAAAATGAAGAAGCAGCAGTCGCACCTCCCCAATGCTCTTGGTGATCACCGCCGCGAGCTGCTCGAGATTCACTGGAGAGGGCGCCGCGACGGGGTCCGACCTCGGTACGCGGGTATCCGGGATCCGCACGTCGATACGATCAAGTAGCTGCCCCTCACAATCGGGGACAGTTCTCTGACGCATCGTCGAGGGCGTCAATCACAAGCAACAGCGATTACCCAGCGCGACACACACGCACGTGCTGCTGAAGAGCGGCCGAGTTCTCCAGGGCCTCCAGGCGATCCTCGAGTCTGAGCGATCCCCAGTCAAGTCCGCGATCCACTCAGCGAGGACAGCGGTCGCACACATCCACGCACGTACCGGGTGATGACCGCGAGCATGTCTGTGACGTATTCGCTCCGAACGCTCTGGACCTGGCGCTCGCCCCAACGAGCCATCAACACCATCAACGCCATGCCCACGAGAGCGACACCCGGAGGAACGCACCGCGTGCTCGGTGGCGGCGTCGGCGTCGTGCCGGAGCTTCTGCTCGACTTCGCCCAGGGCGATCAAGACCCTCGTCCGCTGCCATCGCCATCAACATCCCATCAACAAACACTGCCAGACCTTGCGACAATGCTCGCACGCACCGTCTCCTCGGCCTTGTCGATGGCATCGTGGGCGAGGCGGGCAAACTGCTGCTCGGCGGCGTCCAGGCGCTCCGCGAGGCGCTCGCACTGCTCGTCGCTGCGTGCCTGGGCGTCCTTGCCGATCACCTGCATCCGCCTCAGGGCCTCGCGATGGCCTTCCTGCGTGGCCCGGAGCTCGTCCACGGCGCGCTCGAGTCGGCGATCCCCCGCAGCACCGGGGCCGTTGCCACTACTGTGGTCCATTTCGCTCTGCATCCCGACGACCGTCGCGCTGAGGAGGTGCTGGGCGTCCATGCACTTTCGCAAGTACGACTGCGTCTCGACGAGCTCGGTCGTGTGCTGCCGCTGGAGCTCATCAAGTCGATCCTGGAGCGCCTCGACCTGGCGCTCGTGATCGCTGGCGAGTCGCGCGAGGTCCTCTTGCCATGATCCCTCGAGAGCCTCGGCCATCGACGCGAGGCGCTCGCGCTGCGTGCGTGAGAAATCGCATCATCATCAATCCCACGCACGCACTTCCCAGAACACAAGCACAAACGACGCACCAGCTCTTCCTGATCCCGCTCGAGGGCCACGTACTTGTCTGAGACCGAGTGGCGGATCCGCTCAAGGTCCTCGTCGAGGCGACCCGTCGCCAGCGCCCGGAGCCCCTCGACGTGGTGCGTGAGGTCGGTGTGGGCCTCGTGGAGGCTGTCGACACGGGCCTCGGATGCCAGCGCGAGTGTCCGAGCCTCCGTGACCTCGCGCTCGAGCGTCGCCTCCAGCGAGGCGACCGCCCGCTGGGTCGCGTCGCCCTGGTGCTCGAGCGTGTCCTCGAGTCGTCGGCCGTGGGCCTCGTGCTGCTCGAGGCGCTCCGCGTGCTGGGCGAGGGCCTGGGCGTGCTTGTCCATCCACGCATCCATCCTGTCGGCCAGCGCCGCGAGTTCGGTGCGCGCCTGCTCCGTGGTCTGCTCGACGTATTCCTGGTTCAGGCGGAGGACCTTGCCCAGGGCGCTGAGCTTGTGGTCGCTGGCGACTTGCGCGGCCTCGAGCTCGGCGAGGCGCTTATCGGTAGTCTGCACCGTGAGGCACGCGGCCGAGACCCGCTCGAGCTGGGCCTCGAGGAACGAGATGTACGCGCCTCGATCCGTGAGGAGCTGCCGCGCGGGGCGGTCCCCCGCGTGCTTGAGCATCGCCGCGCTGCGCATGTACTCGTCATAGTACGAGCCCCCGGGTGGTGGCTTGGCCGTTTGGGCGGCCGACGGTGGGGGGGCAGCGGCGAGGGGCATGGCTGGAGATGTGTGTGTGTGCGGTGTGTGCCCCCAATATGAATCCCCACGTTCTGGGTCCGAACGGGCGTCGCAGAAACCCGATACCCCTCGCAAGACCACGGGATGCGACCGTTGGCAGCGCAAGTTCTCCGTGACCGCCTTGTTCGTGCCCGTTATACGCACGGGCCCGATTATTTGCTCGCTTGTGCCGCCGCCAACGGCGTTTCATGGCTATGTCTGTCGCGTTGGGCCATCCCGAGCCATCACTCGGGCATCATTCGCTTCCCAGCGGGCGACGGGACACGACAGAGAACGCATAACACCGTGCCGTCGTTGGGTCTCGGCGCGTATCGCCATGAGCAGCTCCCATCGGGTCTCTCCTGAGGTCACGGTCAAACACGAGAGCCCCCCGCCCAAGCTCCCCGGGCTTACGCCCAAGCCCCCGACGACGCTCGCGGCGGCCAAGTCGTTCCGAACGGCGAAGGGGGCCCACCATGGACCGACCCCGGCCGTGGACCCGACCGAGCGGTTCAGCCCCCTCCGCAAGTCCTTTGCTCGGATCCTCGATGCCCGGTGGTTCACGGTGCTCATGCTCCTCGTGACCGTCTACGCGCTCTTTGGGGACGACATCCGCCTGAGTCTCTTCGACAAACCCGCGGACAGCACGTTCTACGCGCTTGCGAGCATCTGCCTCGTGCTCTTCACGTTCGAGTTCCTCGCCTCGTGTTGGTGCAAGCCCGGCTACCTCTTCAGCTTTTACTTCGTCCTCGACCTCATCGCCACGTTCTCGGTGCTCCCCGATATTGGCTGGATCTGGTCCAAGATCATCGGCACGGGGAACCAGAGCGCCTCGGCGCTCAAGGCCAGCAAGGCCACGCGCGCGGGGAGCAAGGCCGGCCGGATCGTGCGGGTCGTCCGGGCCGTGCGGCTCTTTCGGGTCGTCAAGATCCTCAAGTGGAAACACAAGGACGACGACGGCACGAGCGACCCCGCGGCCCCCCTGCAGGAGTCCAAGGTCGGGAGCCGCATGGGCGAGGTCACGGTCCAGCGCGTTGTCATCCTCGTGCTCTTCCTCGTCATGCTCCTCCCGGTCTTTGACGGGGGCTACACGCAGGTCGAGTACCGGTACCAGGACGTTGGGCTCCGGGTGATCCACATGCTCTTGAGCTCGGGGCTCACGACGCCGACGTCGACCGAGTACCACCGCCTGCTCGAGGGCTACGTCCGCGACGCCGGTCAGCTCATCTACATCTCGCTGACCAACATGACTCGCGACAGCGTTTACTCGGACGTCCGGGCCATCCGCTTCCAGCCTGCGGACTCGGCTGGGGCCGACCCGACGCTCACGGAGAATCCGTCGAACGGCTGGACCGCCGACAAGCTCTACCCAGACTACGCGACGGTCGCCTCCACGCTCCGGGACACGGACGTGAACATCGTCAAGACCTATGGATGTTTTGGCCTAGACTTCGTCGTCAAGGACACGCCCGATGCCACGAGCGCGTGCATCTCCTCGGCGGTGTTCGACATCTCGTCGACGTCGTCGTCGGGGGCGGCGTACAACATCCTCAAGACCGTCTTCATCATCGTGGTGCTCGTGAGCGCGTCGACGGCCTTCATCCGGACGTCGCGGCAGCTCGTCCTCGAGCCCATCGAGCGGATGATGTACACGGTGCAGAAGCTCGCCGAGAATCCCCTCGCCAGCGTCCAGGGCTCGGCCAACGAGGAGCAGATCCGCAAGAACGCCAAGGAGCAGGGCTTTGAGACGGCCCTGCTCGAGCTCACGCTGAGCAAGGTTGGGACGCTCATGCAGGTGGGCTTTGGGGCGGCGGGGGCCGACATCATCGGCAAGAACATGGGCTCGGGGGACCTCGACCCGATGCTCCCGGGCAAGAAGATCACGGCGATCTACGGCTTCTGCGACATCCGCCAGTTCACCGACACGACCGAGTGCCTCCAGGAGGACGTCATGGTCTACGTCAACAAGCTCGGCAACATCATGCACACGGGGACGCACCACTACTACGGCATGGCCAACAAGAACGTCGGGGATGCGTTTCTGCTGTCGTGGAAGATCTGCGACGGCGAGCTCCCGTGCTTCGCCCGCTTCACGGACTGCCCGACCGAGGAAGACCGCCATCAGGTCAACCAGACGGTGCGGTGCCCGCCCAACCCCGGGGCCGGGAAGAAGCCCCGACGGATCACGCCGACCGAGATGGCCGACAGCGCCCTCACGGCCTTCGTCAAGTGCATGATCGACCTCGACAACGCCAACACGGACGGGCCCCTCACCGAGTACCTCCGGCGGGAGAACGTGATCCGGCGCTTCGGGCCCCAGTTCCGGATCAAGATGGGTTTCGGCATGCACGTCGGCTGGGCGGTCGAGGGGGCCATCGGCTCCCGCTTCAAGATCGACGCCACGTACATCTCGCCACACGTGGAGATGGCCGATCGCCTCGAGGCCGGGTCCAAGATGTTCGGCACGCCGATCAACGTCTCCCACTGGCTCGCCGCGCTCTTGTCCCCCGGGGCCCGCAAGTTCCTCCGCAAGATGGACCGCATGAGCGTCCGCGGCGTCGACACGCCCGTGACCGTCTACACGTTCGACGTGACGGTCATGAAGAAGGGCTTCGGGACTCCCAAGGTCGACCCAGCGACGGGCCTCCAGCAGCCCGTCGACTTCGAGAACGACCCCGAGTACGTGGAGATCCGCGAGGGCCTCGAGCCGGCCTTCCTCGAGTCGGCGGCCAGCGGCGTCGAGGCCTACATCGCCGGCGACTGGCCCAAGGCCCGTCACTACCTCACCCACGCCCAGCAGATCCGCCCCAACGACGGACCCGTCAAGTACCTCCTCGGGGTCCTCAAGGAGGGCAACTTTGAGGCCCCCGAGGACTGGAAGGGCTACCGCTACGTGGCCGGGTACTAGGGCCGGAGGGGGGAGGGACGCCGATGCGCACTCTTGCTCGTTTTCCCGAGCACTGGCCGCGATCTCCACGGCTCGAGAAAACGCGCACGGGCGCGTACGGTGAGAGAATCCCACTTCACTAACTTCGTAATATAATGAATGCATTGTCGATCACCCAAGTTCACAAGTAAATTTGTTTGGATAAAGGCCGAGATCGACGGATTTGCTGGAAATGGACGTTTCTCCTGCGAGCAACTGGTGTCAGTAACCTCGTCAACAAGTCCAATCATGAGCACGTCCCGAGTGTCGCCCCACTTCATTCGTTTTGTGTGTTTTGTTGGCTCACTGGTGGATGCGATTATGATGGTGCCTCGGGCTCGACCGGGAATTTCGTCATTCAACTGCGCCACAGCAGAGGCATGGATGAGGCAGAGAACGATGTCGGATGGCGTGTACAACTTTTGTACTACTACAGTATTGACGCCTTCTGTGATCATCACTGCAGATACCTCCCGCGACCGGCATTCCAATCGAGCGAGTTGTACAACAATAACCGGCGACGTGCCAATGAGGGTCGAGTGCTTGTCCATGGTCCGCTCGATCACGCACTTGCACACTGACAATCGACCTTCCACACCGCACAGCGCTGGACAACGCGATGCGCGAAGGACACGGGTCTGTGGTGCCATCGAGGTTCCGTAGTGCACCAAGGACGAGCTTGACGTGGCGCCGCGCAATAGGGGGGGCGGAGAAGTAAGGGAGGTCTTCAAGTTCTTCGGACCCGGGATCGCGTATCAAACGTCCTCTAAGGTGCGAACGTTGTTGATGATGAGATGCGGCGGACCGGCGGGTCTTCCTCATGATATCCTCGTTCACCCATCATCTCGTCCAGGCTGCAAGTGCCCTCGTACTTGGAACCGGCACTCGCGCCTTGGGCGTCGTCTCGTTGTCCATGAGGCTGATGGTGGAAAGATAAGAAAATACGAGCACCACGCAGAAGAGTCCACACCCCATCCACTTCGACTGGTTTGACGAACTCCCAGTGATGCCGTCGCGCCACCAGCGAAGTCTGGATGGATTTCCGCAACTGAATCCCTCGGCATCGATCGCTGGTTGCACATCGACACTCGGTCTCAGACTTGACCCCACCTGCCGATCCGCACGTCGTGGGGCTTCGTGTTGTGCCGTGAATTCGTGTAGGCGGCGTCCTCGTACAGGACCCATTGAAGATCAAAGTTGATCCTCAGAGAAGACACAAACGCCGCCGCATCTTCAGCAGAGTACGCGAGTGCCTCGAAGATCGCACATGGCAGCCGACACATGGAAAATGGCAAACTTCACGACGATGACCGATTAGAAAGCAAAAATGGCCCCGAACTTGCTTGGAGTTGGCTGGCGAAATACCCTGACACAACACCGCCCCTCAGCACAATGTGTCGTTCGTCGGATCCAACTCGCCAAAGGCGGCCGCCCCATGGGTGAGACCCGTGAAGATGATCATGGCGACGGAGTTGGCGAGAAAATGGCGTGTTGCGAGTGGGGCTCCTCACTCACCACGAAAAATAATTCGCGCAATCCCTCAGCAACGGCGAGTCGCGTCAAGCATCAAGAAGACTTGCACTCGTGGGCGCACACCGCGTGGCGCCAGAGATCAATCACAATGTTCGTCGAGCACGCGTTTCCTTCACGGCGTTCTTCTGTTCAACTCGTGCTCGCTGGCCCGATGGAGATGACCACAAGGCCATCGTTCAGGAACAAATTTGGCTCGATCGAAATCGATGGATGATCCGCGTGCTCGAACGTCGACTGGCCCCCGCGCCGTGCGAGACGGAGCTGCACGATGATCACGAGGCCACGCGAAGAATGCGCTTCCTGGGTGCTGTGCGATGCGATGTATCGTCCACGACCGTCAACGCCCAACGTTCTAGTTCATGAGCTGATTAAATCAAGGTGATGGATACACGTCAGCTCACATTCAATTTAGAGGGCCAAGAATCACTCTCATCATCGATTTTAAGGGGTATTAGAATATTACGGTCAACATGAATGAATTGAGAAAATGAATTGTGACAAGCATTTTGACTTTCCGTTGTACAGTAGAGTATTGCTCTATCTTCGGCGCCGAAGATAAGCTGCTGCAACATTCAGACAACATTGGGTGCACATGTCACCTTCAAGTCCAAAGTGTG
>JAADYI010000535.1:0-15786 GCA_023338185.1 Lagenidium sp. CBS 127285
ACACGAAGCACTATCCCGGAGCCATGGAGCGGATCTACTCGGCGTTCTTCGGGTCCGAGCGGCGGGGCGGCGACGTGCCCCTCACGGCCGCGGCGCTGGAGAAGCACAACGCCGACACCCGCGCGCTCGAGCTCGGCCCCGCGCGCCCGATGCGCACGCTCCGCCCGCCGTCGCCGCCCCCCGTCGCCGTCGCGACCAATGGCTTCGTCGTTGTCGATGGCCAGGTGCTCGCCGTCGATGGCATCGTCCGCTCGCCGACCAACGACGATGGCGACAAGCTCGACGGGGACGCGATGACCGGGCAGGAGCTCGCGCGGCTCTGGGGGCGACGCCCGCGGCTCCCCACCGAGGTCAAGGCCGCCCTCCGCGCGGCGCTCCGGGCGTTCGTGCTGGCGTACGGGGCCAAGGCCTTCACGGCCGTTCTCCTGGCGTCCCGCAAGTGGAGCCGCAGCGAGTACAGCAGCGTGGCCGATGCCGTGCGGCTCCTCCTCCGCAAGGACACGATCCGCTTTGGGGCCTTCTTCGGGAGCCTCGTGGGGGTCTTCCGGCTCACGGAGCTGGCCGCGCGGGCCGTCCGCGGGCGCCGAGACCCGACCAACCTGGCGATCGCCGGCGCGGTCTCGGGGCTCACGCTCCTCGTCGACTCGCCCGGCCGCCGGAGCTCGATCGCGCTCTACCTCTTTGTGCGGATGCTCGATGTCCTCGGGCGTCACTTGACCGCCACGGGCGCGCTCCCGACGTGGAAGTACTCGTCCGAGGGGCTCTTCGCCGCCAGCAACGCCGTCATCATGTACGCGTTCATCGCCGACCCGAGTCTCCTCCCCAAGGTGTGTCCGTAGATTCGATTACTGGGAGGCCACCGACTCTCACCTCGACCCCACGACACCATCAACAGGGTTACTACCAGTGGATCCTCCAAATGGGCGCCGTGACCCACCATGGCATTGGCTATGCCGTCCGCCCGGGGCTCCATGGGAACATTGACGGCTTCCGACGCTGCCAGCCCCACTATCACATGTACGTCATGACCCTGTCGGGATGGGAGATATTGCATTGGGGGTTCCAGTACGATCGTGATGATCCCCACGCCGTTGGTGTTGCGCACCCAGGGAGTCGTGTCTGACCCACGCCATGAAGGAGTGGGTCGGCGGTCTCGCGCGCTCGGTGCAGATCTACATGCCCGTGCACTTCCTGCCCGCGGTGATCTTCAAGTTTCACCATCTCAAGAACGCGCCGCTCTCGACGACCGCACGGATCTCCTATAGCGCGCTGTGCTCGTCGGCCTTTTTGACATCGTATCAGGTCCGCGGGGCAATGCCTTTTGTCCGTGCGCTCTCGATGTGGAGAAGCTCACCTCGTCGTTTCGTCCAGACGATTGTCAAACTCGTCATCTGCACCATTCGAAATGCCTTGCAGCGGGATTACATTTTCCAGACGTGGTTGGCCGGGGTACGTTGCGCTCACGTGCTCCGCCCGATTGCGGCAGTTGATGTAGTATTACCGAAGCACTCACCACGCCCGGGGGGTTGTCTCTTTAGCTGATGACCGGGGCCACGTTGTTCCTCGAAGATCCCAAACGCCGATTCGAGTTGATGCTCTACTGTGTGCCCCGAGCACTGGATATCATCTGGCAGGTGCTGGTACGAAAGCGGATTGTCCGCTATGTCAAGCACAGTGAGGTGCTCCTATTTTGTCTGTCGATGGCGGTGATCATGTCTCGGCCGGCCGAGCATTTCAAACCGACCTACCTTCGCATCTTGCGCTTCCTGTTCGGCCGTGCCATTATTTAAACGTGAATGCATTGCTCGATGATTCCACCAGAACATTTTTGTAATCACACTCCTAACGTTTATACGCTTTACAGTCCAAATGCAACATCGATTCCTCCTCCGAGCGCATCATTATCCACTCGCATACTACTATCACTCCATCACACTACGCATGTCACACAACCTAAAGCCATTTGCTCGGATTTCACTCCCACAGATACGTTCTTGGAAACCTTGATCACTTCGCTGTGTATGTACATCCACACCACGCGACCAGCTTCTTGCTTCAGCCGACAAAGCATTATGGCATTCGACGGGCACCAAATAGTCCATGATGATCGAGATTTCGGTCTTCAAAACCACCACTCCCCGAGAGAAAATTGTCTGGTCCGACTGTCTTTGACTGCGGGCCGAGAGAGTTGCTCGCATCTTGATACCAACCTTGGTCCATCCCATGCAGCACGCAAATGACGCATGCGTGCTCCGAACAACTTCGGTAATGCTGACTACACATGAGGGCAGATCCACCACCAACAAACTTTTCACAGTGAGGGTGGCTGCACCGCCTGGCGCGCATGTGGTGCTCGCAACCACTGCATCCTCTCACTGCTGTAAAGGTGCAACCCTCGAACGAGCACTGGCTTTCGTAAGCGTGATATTCGCAAAAACGCGGGGACTCCACAATGCTCTCACACCCAGCCTGCCAGCAAAATGTTGCCTTGGAGTGGGATGGACAAAGGGACGTCATGCCATTCACGATTTCTACGCAGGACGCGAAGCGACAATGCTGTTGAGGCGTATGTTGCATCTGGTTGTTCGACAACACCAGATTCGATTGCTGTGGCTGTGTGGTCCCTTCAACTTCTTGCATCCGAAAATGACGTTTGCAGAGACCCCGCTTCTGTGCTTGCTTGTCACATCCGGCCATTTTGCAAAAGTACTTCTTGACCCTCGGACTCTGCGCATTCTTCATCTGCGCAGCAGCGACATGATCACTCTCTTCTTGCATCTGCTGAGAATGCAGTGATAATTGATCCACAGAGAGTGATCCTTGTTGAAAGGCAATAATGTGAGTATCACATAATCCAGCTCTCGAAGCGGTTACAGTGCACTCCTTGACTCGACACATCTCCCGCGTTTTGCCACCATACTTGGGCTGAGACGAGGAATCCCAAACATTGGTATTGCTCTCACTCTCAGGTTCGACTTGCATTAACTGGCTTGGAGGACCGGAGGAAGCTCCACCAGCCATTGCAAATGGAAACGTGGGTCCACTGTCGGCGTCCCCGACGGACACGAGCGGGGAGAAGATGTTTTGGCATAAATCACAGTATTCCCTCCCGTGACTGTCGCGGTTGCACATCGAGTTGCTGCAAGTCGTGACCCCACTCGCATAAGCCCCGCTGGGTCGCCCGCTGTTTTGGGCATATTGAGCTTGTCTGGCGTTGTTGTCTGCCATCGACGGACCGCCCATGACATAACTCCCGGGGTTCATGCCTCCCATTCTCCCTTGGCCACCAATCAGCATGCCATTATATCGATCCATGGCTCCACTGCTCAGGACCATTGCGGCGTCGGCTGTTGACATCATCGATTGCTGACCGGTCTGCGTTGTCGAAAACACAGACGGAGGGCCATCGTTCATATCGGGGCGATTTTCCGTGGCATCCGGATTGCCAAACAAACGACGATGGTGCTCACACAAATTGCTGTTGGCCATGGTTGCCGCCGTGCACGACGGCGCACTGCATACCATCATGTGCCCCTGGGATGGCAAGCGAGCCGAATTGTTGATCTGCATCGCTTGGTTGTTCTTGTTCCCATGATGAGCACAGAGCCCCGAGACATACGGGGACGGATTCTCGCAGCCAGCAATTGAACACGTTGGATACTTTGCCTCTCCATCGTCGTTCCCGCGGCGGCTCTTTTGGGCGGTGGCAGCCGTTGCCGTTGGGGTGGATAACGTTGCCATTCCTGCGGAAAGATCCGCCGATGAGGACCGACGATCGCTGGTCGCCTGGGCCTTGCGCGGCTGCGTGTGGGTTTTGCATTTCTGGCCCCTCCCTTGCACAGGAGCCTGGCAACCATCCAACTTGCACGTCTTGACAGGTCGGCGACCCGTCGTCGTTGTCGACGCCGGTGGCGGGGGCGTGGGCTTCGGTGCGGTCGCCGGTGTGGTCATCGCCATTGCCATTGTGTCGTTGTCGCTATCATCGTCACCACCGCCGTCGGTGCTGCTGAGCGCGGCGTCCGCGTCGGTCCTCGCGGTGGGGTTGCCATTGGCATCTCGGTGGAGATTGTGCTTTTCGTAATAGTGCAACGTGCAGAGGCGATCCCGTTGGGAGTTTTTAGTGCACGTCGGGTGCGTGCAGCGGCGAATTTCCTTCTGGAGCCGGGCGAGGATCTCCTCAAATGTCTCCCGATCGCCATTTTCCTTGCTGGCGGTGCCGACCTCGGCGAGTTCCTTGGCCTGGCGGATGATGAGGTTCCCGTGGGTCCGGCACAGGTGGTTCCGCTGCGAGTGCTTGTTGCAGTTGGGGTAGCTGCACATGGTGTAGGCGCTGTTGAGCCGGCGCTTGTTGATGTGCTTGGGGAGCCGCCCCGTGGCCATGAGGAGCTTCTCGTGGCCCCGGCAGTAGCCCCGCCCTTGGTCGTTCTTGAAGCAGCCAAAGGTCCGGCACACGGGGACATTCTGGGCCCGGGCCGCGAGGATCTGGTGCAGGGCGTCCTTGCCCTCGGCGAGGTGGCGCTCGCACATGCTCGAGTGCGCGAGGGCCTTGTCCCGGCACCCGGGGAAGCCACAGGGGGCGACGATCACGTGGCGGTTGCAAAACTTGCCATAGGCCTGGGAGACCCGGGCGCGGTTGGGGCAGTTGTGGTACTGGCATTTTTCGTTCTTCTGCTCAATCTTGTGCTGGCTGAGGTCGGGTTCGTCGGTCGAGTCGACAAAGCGCGAGTAGTCAGCGCCCTCGGGGGTCTCGCTCGCGGCGGTCACGGGCGCCGCGGGGCGGGCGACCGACGGCGACATCGACGTCGAGGTCGGTGGGATGGCGACCGTGGAGCCGGGGGAGGACCCCGAGGCGGCGACAACAACGGCGGAGGCGGAGGAGGAGGAGGCGACCGCGGGCAACGTCGAAGGGAGCGTCATCGACGAGGATCCCTGGTCCCCTCCCGAGTGCAACGTCCCCCGGGCGAGCTGCAGTGGCGCGACGACGGACGTCGACATGCCGGCGGGGGGGGCGCCCAGCGACGGCGGGAACCCCTGAAATGGTGTCTCGCTCATGGGCACGTCCGGAGGCGCGAGCGACTCGGTGGCAGCGGCGGTGGCGGGATTGCCGGGGTGGTGGTGGCGCCCGCTGCTGACGGGGCCCCCGAGAAAGTCATTAAGCTCGAGGTCGAGTGCGCTGTTGGTGGGCTTGTACTGTGGGTCCAGCACGTTAGTCCGCCAGAATTGGACGGCGCTGCCGTCCGCGGCCGTCGACGAGGGGACGGCGGAGGAGGACGAGGTGACGGACGAGTTGACGATCGACGGCATCGTGGGGCCCGGGCCCTGGAGATGCGGGTGCGAGGACGGCCCCGAGAAGCTCCGGAGCGTGGCCTCCATGTCGCTCATGGTCATCCCGAGGCTGGTGGGCATGAACGACGGCGGAGGAAACGCAAAGGTCCCCGGGGAGGGGGCTGTCGACGAGGGGTTCGCGGGGAGGACCCCCGAGGAGGAGGAGGAGGAGGAGGGGAGCGCGTTCCGCCGATCACCGCGCTGCCCGACTGGAGACTTGCGCTGCATTGGAGCAAGTGTTCTGAGCGGAGAACAAGCACAAGGACGGTAGGGAACCGTTGGTAAGGGATAGACCACCCCAAGTGTGTGTCTGCGAGCTCGGGATGTCTCCGTCACCACGCCAGTGCCGCCGATGACAGAAATGGGGAATGGCCAAGGTGTTGGCCGCGCTTCAAGTCTCGCGCGACAGACCCACAATGCGCAACGCACAGAGTTGGTGCGCGGGTGTCGCCAACAGAACAAAACACACAGCCCCCCACAAAGCACAGCCACCGCTGGTCGACGATGGCAGCAACGCGGCCCAGAAGGCCGTGGTCCACGGCCCGTGGAGTTGTGTGTGTGAGCAAGTGTGCAATGGTGGTGCACAACAAGACAGCACGCTGTGGGGAGAATCGTCTTGGAGGGAGTTGGGTGTCCTTTTTATATTTCTTCCCTTTCTTTTCTTCCCTCTCAATGCACCAGACGGCACAGGTCGCTGTGGATGAGATTATAAATTACCCGAGAACAACCGGTCAAAATTGGCTGGAATATTTCCAAGTTGAAGTGGCTTGGCTGACAGTCACATGAGAAGGTGAGGAGGGCAATGTTCTCAGCCCGCCACATAAACTGCATTGCCTTCCGCCCAAAGAGACTCTTCATTGCCAATACAGTCTTGCCATTGCCAAGTTCCCATGCTGCACATAAATACATGAAGATGAGAGTTCACCAATCTGACGTCAAATCCTTGAGTATGTTACTAGAATAGCAGGTTCTGATATTGCTAGCGGCAGAACAAGATCCCATCCTGTGAAGCTCCAAGGTGAAAACGGAGGGTGCGTCAAGTTTAGTCAGAGAATACAGTGCGCTTCAAGTTATACCAGATGTGTGTTCTCGAGGAGCCATGTTGATCTACGATGCGGAATGCCAGAAAGTGATCTGAGCTGAGGCTGAAATTGTTCAGTTAGTCAATGATGACACACATATTATGTGTGTCAGGACCATCACACATGAACACTGCGGTCCGCAATAAATAAACGAGAGATCACTTTAGAAAGCAATATTGGTGCACGCACAGTTTCGTACCTTGGCGTAGCAATCCAATTGAGTCCGAAGTCTCCCAACCAGCTCTGACGGGAAATGGGTCATATCCGGTTGCCAAGGAAATGTCCTCGAAGGAAATATCGAATATTGTTTGTCACAATACTGTGGGATCCTGATACACCTACCCCTCATTATTTTTCACGGTTTGCTTTCCAAAAATTTATCGAATTTTTATTACCAAAATATCTTACGCCTAGTTTTGATTCTGTACCCACCATGTATTTTTCACGTAAAATGGTGCGTTGTTGCTGCAGTATCACATTCAACCATACTTAATGCCGAATGCTGTCGGGTAGGGGACCAGCGAGATGTTCAACATCCACAAGGCGTCGCTCTCGAGGCACGTTCGAGTTGCGCTCTCGAGACTGCCTAAATGACTCGTTCTTGTTAACATGCTCCATTGAGTTTGGTGGCGCAACCGTTGGAATGGAAGTGAGTAACTGTGAGCGAAAACAAGTCGGATCTTGCCACCGACTGGCCAAAGTGTACCAAATTAATGCTGCCAACAAGCTCCTACCACCAAAAGATGAATATGTACCTTCAACCGAAAGAGTGCATTATCAACGGGGTATTCCCAACTTGTGGAGTTCTAGTAGTGGAGTTCTACTGTGAACAGTTCGCACTAAACAGTGTCATCCGGTGCGTATCCAAACGGTATTTCCACTTCCTACTCACACATTCGATCAGGTTTGTTTGCGCTTCTCAAGCACTCTTAATATCCATTCTTTGATCGTCTGGATGGGGTTCTTGACCTGAATTGGGTGAGTGCACCAGCTGATATATGCCTGTTTGAGCAAATGTTGTCCAGCGGTGCAAGGAGACAAGATATTACAATGGCATACAGCAACCTCTTGGAGAAGGCACCCCGCATCAACATTACAGTGCATTGATGTGGTTTTATTCGGCTGCTGCGCGATTCAACACTGCGCCATTTGGAGTGTCCATCGCGGTAAATGATGTGCATGGGACACGTGCCAACTGGAAAATGGTGATTGAAATCGGTACGAAAGTACGTGTACTTGTGCGTTCAGGCCCCGTGCGCGAAGTCAACGCGTGAACGAGTATCCTGATTAGATGCACGCAGTCACTGAAATCGGCTCGATGATGAGGGGGCGTCGCTTCTTTTGCTGATCGAGTAATTTTTGCAACGTTCGTGATTTGAGTGCCATTGAAGGCTCAGTTTGGACTCCATGTGATCGTCCTACATTGAATGCGCGTGTCCGGCTAAGTTAACCTCTGAATTTGTATGTTGCGTTGGAGCCACACATACTTGGAGATGACAATGTGGGCGTCAACGTCGACGACCCGAGCGCTCCTGCGACTACGGCTGCAAGGCGGGCGACCGTGGTCCGCGGCGGTGCCTGCGGGGGGTCTCCGTCGCTGGGCCTCGTCCTCGTCCGCGCCCCCGTCGGCGTCGTCCACGGGTCCTGAGCTCGTCTACACGGCGCCGATGGCCCGGGCCGTGCGGCTCATGAAGGGCGTGTCGCTCACGTCGTGCATCCTCACGTCCGCGGGGATGCCCACGCTCACGTACCTCAGCGCCCAGTCGGCGTCGGTGATCGCCAAGTGGGCCATGTGCGGGACCATCATGGTGCGACGTGGCGTTGCCCGTGGGGTCCACGCAAAACTGCAGGGGTCCAATGTATGACTCATGAAGTGAATGTGTTTGCCAGATCTTTGGGCTCGGCACGACCTCGCTCTTCCACGTGCTCTTCAAACCTTACGTGCTGCGGATGTGGGTCGAGCCGCCCTCGGTCGACCTGGCCGACCCCCAGGCGCGCGTGACCGTCGAGACCCTCACGCTCGCGGCGACCCGCACGACGCACCAGTTCCGCCTCGCCGACGTCGGTCGCCCGCTGCCCTCGATGCACCCGATGATCTCCTTCCGGGCCGGCGACAAGAACTTTTTCATCCATCCCGAGTGCATCGCCGACGAACGTCTGGTCAAGCGGCTCATGGGCGACGACTTCAAGATCGTCCCGCCACCGCCCAAGGACGACGCGTCCCGCGAGTGGTGAGCTCTCAGCTGTGTGGCTGCAGACGCCATGTTTCCCCGACGACCAAGACAACAACAAGCACACACAGATGAAAACATTTTTACCTCTTGTTGCTGCCCCTCTGCTGATTTTCAGCTCCGCTCGACGGCCTCGATGTAGTCGTAGCTGTTGAGCGCGTCCTCGGTTTCCACGGGCCTATCCCGCGCCAATGCCGCGTCCTCGTCCTCGTCGCCCTCGTCGTCGAGGTCGTGGTTTGTCGCCTCTGTCTCTTCACCGTCCTCGCGGTTCTTGATCCCCGACGTAGGCGGGGCGAGGGCGGCGCTGTCGCTCTCGGAGAGCGCGGAGACGGACGCGATATCCT
Source organism: Lagenidium sp. CBS 127285 (assembly GCA_023338185.1). Classification (NCBI taxonomy): domain Eukaryota; phylum Oomycota; class Peronosporomycetes; order Pythiales; family Pythiaceae; genus Lagenidium; species Lagenidium sp. CBS 127285. The sequence continues at coordinate 8,983 of JAADYI010000535.1, forward strand.
CCGACATCTCGCTGTGACGTCCGCAACACACCCACGATGTCGTCAAGACCCCAAGCTTCCTTTGCAACCGCCGTCATAGACGCCCGTGGCGAACGCACCTTTTGATATCTTCCTCCTCCTCCTCGACCTCCTCCTCAAAGTCACTCCCGTAGGCATCGTCCTCCTCCCCGTCACCTTTGTCGACGCCATTGGCTTTGTCCAACTCGTTGTCGTCGTCATCGCCCTCGTCCTCCTCCTGCTGCTGGAGCTCTTGCTGCAGCGATGCCTTGAGCTGCTGGAGCACGCCCGTGTCGTCCTCCGCCTCCATGGCCTTGAGCTTGGCGTCCAGGGCGAGCAATCGGGCCGCCTCCTCGTCCTCGTCAAAATCCTCGTCGTCGGCGCCCGCGGGTCCCAGTGCCGGTCGGTCGGGATCATCATGCTCCCCCTCGTCCCCCTCGTCGTCGTCCTCCTCCTCACTCCCCATCATGCGCTTGGTCGTGGCGCTGCTGATCCCCGCTGGTAGCGGGGGCAGGCCCCCTCCGAGTCGCGCGGGGGCCGGCGGCGGACTGGCGATCACGGGATCCGCCTCATCCTCGTCCTCCAAGTCGCTGCGGCGGGTGGAAATGGGCGGAGCCGGCGGGGTCCTCGTGGGGATGCGCGGCGGGGCCCTCTCGTCCTCGCTCCGGGCCGACTCCTCTGCCAGCGATTCCTCCTCGAAGGACCCACTCGCGACCTCCTCGGCGAGACTCGCCTCCATCTCCCCACCATCACCGTCGTCCTCTTCTTCTTCCTCCTCCTCCTCTTCTTCTTCCTGGAGCGCCTTCGTGTTTCCGTGGTCCTTGGGATGATGGACGTTGCCCGGTCCGTCGTCGATGGCTCTGATCGTGGTGGTCGTCGTCGGCTGCGGGGACGCGCGCTGATCCTGCCTGTGAGTGTCGGGCTCGGGGTCCTCCTCGTCTTCCCCCTCCCCCTTCACCGCCGTCGTTGACTGCAACCGCGGGGCGGCCTGCAGCCCCGAACTCAGAGGGGGCGGCACGACGACGTTGCGCGTCGTGTCGATCTTTGGGAGAGCCATGGGCGTCGGCGGCGCGATCTCCACGTGTTTGGTCGTCGACGACATCACCGGCGACCGCCGGAGGAGCTTGATGAGCACGGGGACTTTCTCATCGGCCGCGGGGACCGCCAGGTGCTCACAGAGCTTGGCCGGCGTCCGCCATGGTCGTGGTGGCATCGACGCGGGGGTTTCTAGGTTGGCCTCGGCGACGAAGACACTCAGCGTGTGCTCGAGGTCGAGGCACTCGAGCAGATTCCGCACGAGCTCGAGGGCGATCTCCCCGTTGTCGCCAAACGCCGTCGACGCGTTGATGGGGATCGTCGTGTTGAGCGACGGCCGCGGGGTGAGCAGGCCCCCGCCACCGCCCCCGCCGCCCTCCTTGGGCCCATGGAGCGTCTGGAAGACAGCCGCACGAAGCTGGGCCTTGGGTCATGACATGCCAACAACTCTAAGCAACAAACCGCCAGACAAGCGGATTTCGCGATTGTCCAAAAACTGACCTTGATCGCCCCGAGCACCCCCTGGGCCTCAAGGACCTTGGCAACTTGGTCCTTGAGGGCCAGCTCCTCGGGTGTGGCATCGACGATGCTGACGGCCATGTCGGAAATGCAATGCAAATCGCGATGGCGCCGTGGACGATCGATTGTGTCGTTTCGCGGATCGTCGACGTCAACTGCCTGCACTGCACCCATGACCTTTCACCGCCATCAGCAATCATCGAGGTCGGTCAATGAGGGAAACAAAGCAATAATGGATCGGAATACTAGTATCATCACTTCATTGCATTGTCTTACTTGTGTGCGCAGGTGGACTGGTCTGACGGAAGCTCCAAGCCCTGCCGATCACGAGCTCGCGGATCGGCGACTACTACTCGATCGAGCCTCTTCACGCAATCGGTCGCCGTCCGCGCAGATATCATCATACAGTTGCTCAAATGCGGTCGCCCGGAATGGCGTATAGTCGGCGGCGTATGTCCACAACGCAGCGCAGAGCTCATCCCAGTCACGTTCGCTCGATTCCTCTTGTCGAAGAGGCTCGGCATCGACCACGATCTTGTCGATGGCCTCACCGATCGTTGTGACATACTTGTACACTTTCTCCACCACAACTTCATCGTTTTGGTTCTTGGACCAGTCGGCCATGATCTTCATCTTCTTCAACACTTGGCGGATCTCCTTCAATCGCTTTCCAGGTTTCCACTTCTCCAGGAGCTCATCGTCACTCAGCCGCCTCCGCTTGCCCGTTGGCGGGGCACTGGACGATCTCTGACGCTCAGCACGGTGTTTATCGTCCGAGTGATGTTTCTTGGACTTCTTATGCGGGGACTTCTCGCGATCATCCCGTCGAGTGCCACTGTCTTCGGTGGCGGATCGTTTTGAGCTCCTCGACGTCTCGCGCCCAACTTCTCCATCTTCAGGGTCATCATTCGCACGGACCGAGGAACTGAGCGCCGGCGAGGACACGGAGGCTTTCCGATTCGATGGTCGGTCATTCCCAGCAAAGGAAGATTTACGAATCGAATCTTCGGGGCGACGCTCACTTGCACCGCCTGTAGACTCATTGTTGTTTTGTCGCGACGCAAAGCGCTCTGCTGCTCGTTGCATTCGCCCACCTTTGACAGAGCTGCCGTTGATGATGGCACTGAATTGAGCCCCTAACGAATGCGCCGGATTCTGGCCTGATGATGTAAGCACATTGGCGAGGGCGACGATCTTGGGTTCGCCTGTTTCGTTGGGGGGCGGCAATCGCTTGAGGAGATTCTCTGCCCGTTTTTTTAATCGTTCCCCCTTGAGGGCGCGCTGCTGTTGCAACAGAAGTCGATCGTCATTCAAGATGTCTTCCCACGCGCCAAATCCGTGCAAGTAGATGCCTATCAGGAGCGCCGCGTCCTTCTTGCTGTTCCAGTCATGCTCCTTTTCAGCCCACGTCCAGGGTTGAAAGTCTCGTCCGATCCCAAGGATGGATGCATCGTAATGCTTGGCCACAAGCCCATACGCAGCGTTCGTCCCCTGTCGAGGAGGGGCCTCGGTTTCGTAGAGAGCATGCTGCACGGCAACTCGGAGCTTGAGGTTCTCATATAGGCGCTCAATGACTTGGGATGGCTTGATCTCCACGTCCGCGTACTTCATGGAGTCCTTTTGGTCTTCAATGGCCTTTTGGGCGCCATCGGCAATGGCACACGCCATATTGAGCAATTTGTCCTCGGGCGTTTTCGTCGTCGAGTGGAGATTCGCACGAGATACAAAGTTGGGCAGCTTGTACTCATCGTGGAACGCCCGGTGGTGATCCCCCGGGAACAGGTGCACGTCGGTCAGATCGCCATATCGAAGCATGACGCGCAAAACCGACCGCACGACGCGACCGTCGGGGCGAGAGTCCACAATCTTGGGCTCCATCTTGGGCTCCATTCGATCCACTTTGCTGTCGTTGGTCGCCGACGTTGAGTCTGTGAGCACAACACCAACGTCTCCCATTAGACACCGTGTCGCCTCGCCTCATACCGCCACCCGCCCGCCCCCATGCCTCGTGATGCCACCACCCACCATGGTCACTGCTGCTCGAGTTTCCAGGTTTGATCGTCTTACCAGCGGAGATGTTGGTCACCATCCCAGTCATCAGAGGCGTCCCCGTGGCGGTGCCTCCACCCGCAGCGGCGGGCTTCTTCGGCTTGGCCGCCGAGGCCGGGGCCGGGCGACTGCCCCCGCGATTCGTGAGGATCTTCTCCAGTCGGGACCTGGCCGAGTTGGCTTTGCCCTTGCCGGCGGTCTTGTTCAGCGGTAGCCCGAGGCTGATTCGCTCCATCTCCGTGCCGGACTCGGGGGACATGATCGGGGAGCTCTTGGGTGGGCTCGGGCGGGCCACGGGCCCATTGCCGCTGGTCGAAGGCGCGGGCTTCTTGAGTTGAGACGATGTCAATGTGCCGCTCCGCCCCCGCTTCTTCTGCAGGTCCCGCTGGATCTCCTCGATCGTCCGGCGGTCGCGCTTCTTGGTCCCGAGGGCCATGAACCCGTTGTCCGTGCTCACTTGCTCCCGAAAGCGCGCGGCCGCGCGGTTCGTGTTGACGTTGAGGGGTTCGGCGTTGGCCTTTTCGCGGGCGGCCTCGGCACCCCGGGACCCGAGCCCATTGCTTGCGCCTCCGGACGTGAGGCTCTCAATGCTGTACTTGCGATCGGCGGCCTCTCGCCCGCCGTCCTGCGACTGCTGGCTGCTCCCAGCCCCCGCGCGCTCGCCACTGCCCTCGTTCTCCGAGTCCGAGTCGGAATCCGACGACGACGACGACGACCCCGAGCTCGAAGACGACGAGTCGTCATCGTCATCATCGTCCGAGCTGCTGCCCTTGTCCTTGGGCTCGGCGGCGGGGGCGTCGTCGTGGTTGCCGTGCCGCGGCTGCTGCTGCTGCTGCTGCTGCTGCTGGGGCTCGTCGTCCTCGTCGCTGCTCATCGTGGCTCCGACCGCGCGGCGTCAGCACGTCCCGTCGAGGCCTTGCTCGCCCGTATCGCACTGCACGTTCACACACACACACACAGTGAGTCGATCCCATTCGACAAACACACACACGTGCGTGCACGCACCGTACAACGCAGCTCCTTCGGCCGATCGCACGCAGCAAAAACGCAGTCACTCGCTCGCTCCTCGACGCCGCGAGAGGGTATCGAGAGATCGCGATGGCGTTTCAATACAAACGCCCCACGGTCGCCGCCCCCCGAGCACACACGCGCGACGCTACTCCTGCTGCTGCTGACGACGACGACACGCGCGCTCCTCGCTCGCGTGTTGACCAATGTCGACGGTGTTGGGGGGGTATTTGGGGGCTGCAGACCGTGTGGGGATTGGCCCAAAGGCGGCCGTTGTTAAATTGTTTTCGCCAATCCGGATGATGAACTGCCCCGTAGCGGTCTTGGATTGGTCAAAAGGGCTTGATCGTGGCACGCACTGGCCATCATCATCGCAACGGCTCAGATTGGCAGTGTGAATTAGCGCTATGGGCATCAAGGGCGTCAACCTCCGGGGCGTGAGCGAGTTCTGCCGCGTGTGGCTCCGGCAGCCCGAGCTCCTCCTCCCGCAGGTATCCGCGCGTGGTAGGATGGTCCGCTTGCCGTTGGCTGACCAACGTCGGGCCTTTTACTGTAAGTTATGACGACGGGTTGGGTTTCGTGTGCTGTAGACCTCAATGAGGTCTCGTTCCAGTCACTCCGGGAGCGGGGCTTCAAGGGCGTGGTCTTCGATAAGGATAACACGCTGACGCTCCCGCACCACCACGAGATCGCCCCGCACCTGCAGGTCCGTCGCTTTCTGGTCCGACCACGCCCGCGCTGTGTCATCATCATCATCCTGAGCGTGACCCCCCGTGCTGCGGCTCAACTTTGATGATCGATCTGTGTTAACACACACCCAGACGTCCTTTGACGAGTGCAAGCGGGTCTTTGGCGACCGTGTGCTCATCTTCTCCAACTCGGCGGGCTCGAATGACGACCGGGACTTCGCCAAGGCCGCCGAGATCGAGCGCGAACTGGAGGTCGCCGTCCTCCGGCACAACACCAAGAAGCCCCATGGCATCGAGCACGTCCGGGCCTACTTTGACGACGCTGCGCCCCACGAGCTCATTATGATCGGCGATCGGTACTCAACCGACGTGCTCTTTGGGAACTTGCACGGTGCGTCTCTTCCCATCCGACCTGTCGTTTGCCCCGCCATGGACCATGTCGCGGGCCGCCCCTTGCCGCCTTTGCTCATGTCCCATTAACCCCTGGGCTCGATCTGTTCTGTGATCAATGATCATTGACAGCAGCGGCGGTCGGCCGACGGTGGAACTGTGCTGACTTTGTGCTCGTTTGCTTGTGTGTTGTTCTCCTCTCTACACAGGGCTCTTGACGATTCGCACGGAACAGTTTACAGAAAACGGCGAGAGCTTTGTCAATCGTCAAATGCAGCGCATCGAGAAGGCGCTGATCCGCCGGCTGGTCGCGCGGGGCCTCGCCGCACCCGACCATCCGCTGCTCCCACCCTCCTCTGCACCAGCCTCTTGAGGTCGGACCGACACAGAACCATTCCCCCCGCCCGCACCTGCGTATTAATTTCGTCGGTCGGAATCCAGATTCGTTCTCCTCCTCCGCTCGGGCCCCGGAACAGCGGGCGCACGTCGATGGCGGAAGCCACTTGTGTGGTCTTCAAGCTTCCGGGCCCACGAGATTTTTAAAAAGTTTTGGGGGTCACCTGCTCCTGTTCATCGTGAGAGTGGGACTGGGCGACCTTGAAGGTGGCGTTGTAGCCATGTCAGGCTCTCGACGTGGCTGATGGTTGTCTCCATCTTGTCAGCAGCACGACCACCTGCCTCGCTTTTGGTTTCCACTTCCTGCGGAACGGTTCTCTTTGGTATCGTGTCCAAAGTATCCAAAGTTGTACTGTGCCAAGCTGCTTCCCTGGATCTCCCATGGATATGCCACGACGTTATCGCCATCGCTGGTTATTGTGAAGTCAACTTCCCACAATGGCCACACCGGCTGGCCACCTTCAACGTCGTCTTCAGATGGTGCACCGGCTCGACGCTTGATGCTGTGCGATGAGATCCACCCAATATGGCTGACGCCAGCATCACTCCTCCTCCTCCTTCCTCAAGAGGGATCCATCAACATCGGTATCTTGTTTTCTTTGTTGATAATGTGGGGCGGAACCGGAACCCACATGGACGCTCGATGTGCGGTCGCAAAATTGACACACTTTGGGGGTTGAGATGGCGTGGCCCGAGCATGCCAATGGGGGGGGGGGAGAAC
>JAADYI010000536.1:0-15768 GCA_023338185.1 Lagenidium sp. CBS 127285
ACATCAACGGCCTCAGGCCCACGGGGACCGAGCGCCGTGCCGACCTCGTATTCAGGGACGACGTTGATGTCCATGCCCCCACGGCGCAAGGCATCGTCCGCGTCCCGGGCCAGTGCGCGCGTCACCCGTAAGAGCACCAAAGCGCAGTCCGACCAACGATAGGCCGGCAGTGCCAGAGTCAACGGGAGTTCTGAAATTGTGCGTGTGTGTGTGTGTGTGTGGCACAGCGCTGGTGCATGCAGAGCGCGAGGGGCTCCTTCACCCACGCCGCCGTTCCAGTCGGGCGTCCACCAACGCCGTCCGCACGGTCACCGCGGATGCGTATCTCTCAACCCTCGACGCCCGCAAGCAGCAAAAGCTCATCGCGCTCTTTTACTGGCGTCGGCGGGCACTCGAGACGCACTTTGCCGCATGGCGGTGGGTCGTCAGCGCGGTCCTGCGCCCGACCAAGCTCGAGATGCAGCGGGAGATGGAGCTCCTACGCGCCTACAACCGCGTGCGGCATCCGCCCCGCCGTGGATCACAGAACGCCATCCTCGAGGGCACGTTACGGCGCCGAGAGCGAGCGTCTGCGCACAGAGAGTCACCCAGTGCGCCATTGATGGACTCGGGCTCGGTAGGACAGTCGCCATCTCCTGTTCTCCCCGTGCAACACGAAATCTCCCCCGCGCGTGATTTTAACGAGCGGATGCGATCGATTCGCGACGAATATCGTGCGCTGAAAGCGAAAGATCTGGTTCAGCCTGCGTCACCTCCAAGACAGTCGTCCGAGCCAACAAACATCGCCAAGGCTTCGGCGGATGAACTGTGCGAGTCAGACAAGGCCTTGGGATCATTGACGGATCCGAAACGGGACTACCGAGTGCGTCTCTGCACTCTCTACCAGCATTTCGACGCCTGGAGAGGTCTCATCGAGTTAGTCCAGCAAGAACGGTCGCGCAAGTGGGAACTTGCCGAACGGTGGCATCACACTATGCTCCTCACACACGGGGTGCGTATCTGGAGATCATTCTGTCGCTTTAGAAATCTGCGTTACGAACGACAGCGAAAAGGGATCCAGCACTTTGAGAAGACTCTCATGCGCACGTCGTTTCGGCGTTGGATGGGAGAGATGATTCTGTCGCGGAGAGCAAAGGTTGTGCGCATGCGCTCCGTGAGACAACGAGCTCACGAGTGTTTCCGATGGTGGCAACGTTGCTTGGTTCTTCTACATGCGACCCAAGAAATCGTGGCAAAGCGGGAGCGGCATCTCGAGCTCACTCACTTGCACAGGTGGCGCGATTTCATCCACTCCCGACATCACAAACGAGTTCAACGACTCGAAATCGCGAGTACTTACAATCGTAAAGTTTTACTTCGTGCTATTCGCTGCTGGAGAGAGAGCGTGCTGTGCACAGAGACAAGGTTACAGGTCAATGTTTGTTATTGTCGAGGTGCGCTGCGCAAGGGAATTCGAAGATGGAGGACATTTATCGGCAAACGTCGGGAGGCTTCTCAAGCTGTGTTGCACGCGGATTATTTCTGCTATGAATTGCTCCAACGTCGATGGTTTGAGTCATGGTGCGAGTACCATGAACGGAAAAGGACGAAGCGATTGGTAATCGCAGATGCAGCTTGTTCTTATCACAAGAGGAAAATGCACAAGGGGCTGCGAGCACTGCAAGCGTGCTGCCGAGAGCGTGTTTTTGAGAGGGAACGACAGGCTGGGGCTGATCAATGGCACAAGCTTCACCTCGGTCGTCGTTATTTTACGAGCTGGCGAGCGGCGATACAGAAGAATCGAACAGCTTTGAGGTACATGGTGGTAAAAGCCCGACAGCGATATGTGCGGGCCTTCATCTTATGGAAGAGTTGGACAAGGCAAACGAATCGAATTCGATTTAGTGGTATGGTTGTCGCCGAGGACCACCAGATTCGGATCAAACGCAATTTTCTGAATGCTTGGTGCCAGATGTGGCGACTTTATTCTCGACTTCACTCCGTTAAGTATCATCAACGACATCGTGCCATAGCGTGGTTCTTTCGAAGATGGGCAACAATTTCCATTGATTCCCGTAATGCCCGGAAAATCGGCCGTTTGCTGTTTGAAAAACGTCAACAATGCCTATTGCGAGATGTTCTCGTGGAGTGGCGACACATTGCCCGTCGACGACGATGTTATCGACGATTAATTCGGCTCTTCAGAAAGAAAACTGGTCGAAAACTGTTGATTTCGTCATTTAGGAGGATCCGGGTAAATGCAGTGGCAACCCGCCTGTGGAGGGGGCGACAATCACGGGTGCTCCTTCTAGTTATGATGAACTGGGAAGTCTATACGACACGACGCCGAGCAAAGCGAAACACGATTGATGCTGCCATCCGGAGCTGGACTACACGACATCAACAACTTGCGGTTAGTCGTTGGAGAGCATGCGCAAGAGATCTCATCCAAGAGCGACGGAACAATCACAACGCCCTTCGGCACTTGATTACTCGAATCCTCCATGGTGCATTCTTGGGCTGGCGTCGTATTGCGCGAGAGTATCGCCTTCGTGACGAGTTTCTGAGCCGTCTGAAGTTGCATCGGTGTATTGCGATGCAACGTCGAGCCGTACGGGTGTGGCACAATTGGGCGAAACGGCGTCGACAGGTTCATCGCCGATTAAACGCATTGGAGCTCGCAATGAGGACACGAACGCTATCTGGTGGCTTTCACGCTTGGTGCCAGTACAGAATTGATCGAATCCATCGAGCACAGCAGCTCCGACGTGGAGACGTTGTGTTCGAACGAAAATTGTATAATCTTGTTCTTCACGCATGGCGCGACGAGATCAATATCCGACGGACTCATCGCAGCATTTCATACTCAGTTCAGGCACGGCATGCAGCACGAGTAACAAGAACGGCCTTTCACCTCTGGCACCAAAACGCCTTCACAGAGCGTCGTGAGCGAGTTGCTCTCAACCGAGCAGTGGCTTTTCACAACGAGTATCTTCTGCTCTCTGCCTTCCTCGCATGGCAGTCCCGTACCCTTGAGGAGCTCGTGTTGACGGCCAAAATTCAAAAAGTGAGAGAATTCGTTCAACTGCAGCATCGTCGGCGCAGTGTCCACGTTTGGCGCATCGAATGCCAACGACGACGTGCAATACAGAATCAGCGAGATTGTGGCGATCAATTCTTTCGCCAGCGCCACCTCGCCCGGTCCCTTTGCCAGCTTTCACGAAATGCTCAGAGAAGGCAGCGGTCGAAAAAGTTGCACCATACCAGTGTGGAGTTTGCTCGACGTCGACTAACCCAGTCGGCTTTTGACGCTTGGACCACTTTCATGTCGAAGACTCGTGCAGTCAAGCAGCGATTACGGACGATTTTCCAGACAGGAGATGACTACATCTTGCGACAAGCACTGCGATGCTGGCGGCGCTACAAGCGAACCCGTGGCTTGACGTTGCGCGCAGAGGCGTTTCGTCGGGTCGCCCTACTCCGGCTCGTGTGGCGTCACTGGTGTGGGCATGTGGCATTTGTGAGCACGATGAACCGAAACGTCCTTGTGACAAGTCGACTCTTGCAGAATAACGCCACGAAGGCCACGTTCTACCGGTGGCGCATCTTTGCGGAGCGACGACGACGACATCGTGCGTTGGTCAGTCGCTGTGATTCGCATCACATTCGAAGCCAATACATTCGGACCATTGCATGCTTCCGACACCTTGTGCTTCAATGCGCCATCGAGCGCAGAGCACGCGAAGGCTTCGCAAGGCGCTTGTTGACGACGCACTTCACACGATGGCGACAGTTTAGCACCAAACTCAAACTACGAAAGTGCCAGAATGCCTCTGCTCGAGCCCACGCGCAGCAGCAACGAAAGAAAACAGCGTTTAGGCACTGGAGAATGCACATCACGCTCTTCCAGCAGAGACAAGCAGCGCTAGTCGATGGCCACAATGCCCGATCCACGCTCCGCCGCTTCTGGAAGGTCTGGTGGCACCAGGTCAAGCTCCACCGCATTGTCCTCCAGCTGCTTGACTCGCGCCATCAGCGTCTCGTACATTCATGCTTTCGGACATGGAATGCCTTTCGACGAAAGGAGAGTCAACGGAAGAAGCAAGTCGCCGCTGCCGTGCGGCACATCAATGGCGTGCGGCTGGAGAAGATGTGGCAGCGATGGCTCATGTACATGGACGCGGTATCGACACGCCACCGCCGACTGAGTCTCGCGCTGAGCTTTTACTCAACGGAGATACTTCAACGGCGATGTCTCCAACAATGGCGCGTCTTCGTGGACCACTGTCGAGAGGAACGCGAGCGCATGCTTCGCGCGACTGGGTGGTACATGTTCACCAGCGCACGGAAGGCCTGGATCGGCTGGGAGCAGTACATCGAACATCGCCGAAGGAGGTCGACTCAAGTTCTTGGCGAGGATATGAGAATCCAGGCACACGTGACCGCTCGCGCTCTCCAAAAGTGGCAGAATCGTGCAAGGCAACTCCGCCAACTACACGCATCAGCAACAAAAGGCATTTGCCACCATCGAATCAAACGACTCCAAGGCGCCATCAATTGTATCAGCCACTACGTTTCGATACGGAAACAGAACAAGCAAAAGACCACCCAGGCCCAGGGGCATCATGCGAAGGCTGCTCTCCAGAGATCGTTCGGCGTGTGGAGGTCCTATCGGGTGTGGCGAGCGAGGAACAAGCACTTGATTCGGTTGTTCCGATCCAATCAAAAGTCGGATTACTTTAAAATGTGGCGACTGTATTTGACCACACGGGCGCACAAACTTGAGCAAAAGAAGCTCGCAGACAATTACAACGTCCGACATCAATACCAACGAACATTCTTCCAGTGGGGTGCATTTGCGCAGTCTCGGCGACAAAAGCGGATTGCCAGTAGCTTTTATCGCCGGCGGCAGCTCCAACTCTGTTTTGCATTGTGGTCGAGGCGGGCGCGAATTCTCCGGCATTTGCGCAAGATGTTCTTGTACCAGGAAACGTTCCGCCTAGAGAATCACTTTAATGCCTGGAAGCGCGTCTGGACGTCGAGGAAGAAACAAATTAATCGCCTCAAGGCCGCTACGGGGTTCTTCGATCGAAATCGAATTACAAAATGCTGGGCCTCGTGGTGGCGATGGATTGACAAGAAGCAGCTCGAGAAGCAGACGCTGCTCATGGCAATTGGCTTCCGACAGCGATTTTTCAGCCTCAAGTACCTCTCGGGGTGGCGAACTGCCGTGCGGTGGTGCCGCCGCAAACGGTCCTTGATTCGGGTCTGTGACAAACATTTCAGGGCCACCGTTCAGAAGAAAGTCCTCTCAGCGTGGCAACAGAGGCGATTGTCGACTCTCCAACTCCGGTGCCGGGAAGAGCTCGCGTCCGAATGGCTCAGCTCGATACTGTTGAAGCGAGGCATTGACAGACTGCTGTCGTTGGTCCGTGAACGTCGGCATCGCCGTGCGAGAGAACAAATCGCCGACCGGCACCGAGACCAGGTTCTCACCAAGCGCTGCTGGTGGGGCTTTCGGCATTTTGTGACATTGAATCGGGCTCTCAAGGCCAGGATCGGATGGGCATTGGGGCATCGGGAGCTCCATTTGCAGCGTCAAGTGCTGGTCACCTGGCATCAACACACTCGTCGATTCCTCACACTTCGGCAACGTGTCCGCCGCTTCCGCGCCAAGTACTTCCAGTCAGTGGTGGAGAAGTGCTTTTCTCGGTGGAACGCGATGGTGCTACAAAGGCATCGCTTGCAATGGCTGCGAGTCCGGGCGGATCGGCGGCGGCGGCATTGGGCACTCGGCGCATGGCGGCATCTCACGAGGGTCCGGAATACGCGTCGGGAAGTCCTCGCCGGGGCCCGCGAGCGCCGACGGATGCGGGTCCTGCGTCGCTGCCTCACGCACTGGGAACGGGTGACCACGGACCAGTGGATGTACGCCAACCTCGTGGCCCTCCACCACGCACATCGCCGTCGCCAGCTCCGCGGGCGTGTCGTCGCGTGTTGGCGGCGATTCGTGGCCACAGGGCGAGCGCGACGGTGCTTTCTCCGACGGCGTCGCGAGCGCCACGCGGCGGCCCTGCGGCAGATCCTCGGTGCGTGGCAACGCGCAGTGTGTGTCGCCGTCGACGGTGGCCATCCCATCGACATGTTGGACGATGATGGCGGTATTGATCATTGATTCGAACCATGTCGTATCTTCTTGATGAGCTGGTCAGGGCGATGGGGATTGGCCCAAATGGGGAGAAAGTACATACCACATGCGCCAATCAGACGCGTTACTTGTTGGCTCGAGATATGGATTGGTAGATGCCAGATAGTGTGGTCCACTCAACGTGGTACCATGTGTTGACCAGCATAAGCTTGTCTCACACGTCATGATCACACAATCGAAGATCCCCATCATGGAGCACGCTGACGCGCAGACCAAGTCGATCATCGCCCGGGAGTTCGCGGCGACGGGCAAGCCCGCGGGGGGGCCGGCGACGTGGCTCAAGGCGCACTTTGACCCCGTGGCCCACGGGCTGGACGAGGACTTTGTCCTCACCAACTTTAGCGCGCTCAAGGGCTGCGGCTGCAAGCTCCCCCAGGAGAAGCTCCTCGGGTACCTCTCGGACATTGCCAACGACCTCAAGCCCAATGAGACCCCGGGGATGGACTCGAGTGTGGTCAAGATCAGCCACGGCCAGGACCTGTACCTGGTGTCGACGACCGACTTCTTCTTCCCGTCGGTGGAGGATCCATACATACAGGTGCGGATGGAATGCGAAGGATAAGCCCCAGGGATCAGTGGGCTCACGATGGAGGGACCAATGTTGTCTATCCAGGGTCGAATCGCCTGTGCCAATGTGCTCTCAGATGCGTACGCTATGGGCGTGACGGAGGTCGACACGATGCTCATGATGCTCGGCGTGTGCCGGGACATGAACGACAAGGAGCGTGACGTGGTCACAACGCAACTCATCCGGGGCTTTAACGACCTCGCACGCGAGGCCAACACCAACGTCACCGGTGGCCAGACGGTCATGAATCCGTGGCCGCTCGTCGGTGGCGTCGCCATGAGCGTCCGCAGCGGTGCGTATGCTGATACCAACGACCAGATCGAGCATGATGACTGATATCTGGGTTTGACATCAATTGGTTCCAGAGGGCCAACTCATTCGCCCAGAGAACGCTGTTCCGGGGGATGTGCTCGTGCTGACCAAGCCCCTGGGGACGCAGGTGGCGGTCAACCTCTTCCAGTGGCGGAAGAAGCCCGAGCGGTGGCAGCGCGTTGAGCACCTCGTGACGGTCGCTGATGCCGAAGAGGCGTTCCTCATGGCCACCGAGTCCATGACCCGCCTGAACCTCAATGGGGCGCGGCTCATGCACAAGGTACGACTCGGGGCACTCTGTTTCCCTCCTGGTGGTCAAAGAAACTCCAGTCGACGAACATTGCTTTTGTTGTGTGCATTTTAGTATGGCGCTCACTCGGCCACGGACGTCACGGGCTTTGGCATCCTTCGGCACGCGCGGAACCAGGCCAAGTCCCAGAAACAGCCCGTCGACTTTGAGATTCACACGCTACCGATCATCCGTAACATGGTCAAGGTCAACGAGGCCATCGGCAACTCGTTCAAGCTCCTCGACGGTCTCGCTGCGGAGACCTCGGGGGGGCTCCTCCTCGCGCTCCCGGCAGACCAAGCCGAGCATTTCATCCGGGAACTCCAGGAACGCGACGGCAAGCCCGCGTGGATCGTCGGCCGCGTCGTCGAGGGCAGCAACGACGCGCGCATCGTCCCCAATGCCGACGTCATTGAGGTAGCGCCAGATATGTGAACACGGCCCTGGGAGCCACCCACCTGCTTGTGGGCGCCCAGAAATGGTAGGGTCCCATCCTTTACGCGTAATTTTCGTATTTCCGTCGTCCTTGTGGTCAGTGCCCGCCAAGTTGTAAGGCATATCCGTACCGTAAGAGGACCAGGACCTTGGCATATCCAGCCTTGGGGCACGTCATTGCGCGCATCTATGGCAGTGCGACGAGGAAGTAGTGGGGAATGCTTCGCTCGTGCCAGATGCGACCCCTCTGGGTCCAAAGATGGCGCCCTCCAAGTGTTGGGGCCAGTTGGGGGTGACGATCATTGGACCGACGTCGGTCCGGGGGCCGCTGTCGTGAGCGGTGACGCCAGTTCTCTGAATGATGGCGACAACGTCGCCATCAGACGCTTGAGCCTATGGTCAACTCATACCGCTCGAAGCCCACATCAATCACATCGCACGGACTAAGATTGTTGCCGTGAGCACTCGTCCGGTCTGAGGATCCGCACGTGCAGTGCGTGGTGTGGCGTGCCAGGCTGGCACTGCGCTGGCACTGCCAGCGCAGACTGCGCTGGCAGTGACTGCACTGCGCTGCGCAGTGCAGTGCCGAACATTGAGATGACGACGCTTTACTTCAAGCTTGAGGGCGGATCTGATCGCGCTGCAAAAGGGCGATGATGTGGGGGATGGGGAATCCTGCCGCAGTGGATGTGCTCCTGTGCGTTCAATACTCTACCGTTTCATCGGGCGGGACAGTAATGAACGAAACGGCCTTGGCCAGTACGTAGGAACGCTTTGATGTGAACCTCGCGTTTTTCATGTGCCCTCATCGACACAATGAATCAACCCCATCAACACATGCAATCTGGTCGAGTCACTTGCTGGCGTCGGTGGTTATGATGCCTTCGCATGCTGAAGGGACGCATATTCGCGCTCTATCCCAGACCTCACAACGTCGCGGATAGACCGGCTTGATGGATCCAACGTCCCAGTTTCGCAGCACAATGCAGTTTGATCCGCATGTGACAGCGAGCCACCAGCACAACAATTTCGCGCTCCCCTCTATGGAAACTTTGCTGGATGTCTGGGCGTCTGCTGCAGACTCTGCACCCTCCTCATTCGTGCAAATATCCACATCTTCCGTGAGCATCTAGGCGACCTTAGGTGAGACAAACATTGGCCGTCGACTGTGTTCTAATGTCATGCAGAGATCGTGCCCATTCAGCACAATCGGACACGTGTGCGCACACGCAAAAGATGGCAGGATATCTCCCAGTCATCATCCGGCTAAGATCAATTCCATTGGGCTGCTGGCCGCTACCAGTCAAAGGTGAGGTGGAGATATCTTCGCGAATTCTGAACGCTGCACTACACTGCAGAGTGTAGATTTGACAACGAAGCGTTCACTCCATCTACCAGATGCTTGGGTCTCAATTGCAGTTTGATGCCATTGAGACCGGATGCAAGCAGATGCATGTTGAACCAAAGCCTATGAAGAACCGTGCCACTTCAAGTCCTTATGTACTGGTTTAAAGTAATTTGTGCTACATTTGCCAGAAATTCTCTCAAATTTCTGAGAGATCATGTTGAGAGAAGAGTGCCCATAAGTACATCCGCGGATGGGGCCGAGAGGTGCATGTGTGCGGGTAAGCCACGATGCAACGTTCTTCTTGAAGGTGTGCAAGCTGCAGTTGAGCCAGCCATATCCTTCAAGCGTGCGTACCTATCAACCATGGAGTGTGCCTAAAATTATCCCCCATAAACATCTTCCGCCCTTGATCGACCACCAAGCCACATCTAAATTTTGAGACGCGAGAGACTTACGTCGAAGAATCCCCTCCCCTCGGGGCCCAGGGGAGCCCATACCCCCAGTGGCGCGCGTTATCTCCTCCGCAACGGCCCACGTCCCGACCCAGGTCGTCGCCACGCTCCGCCACGTACGCCAGGCTCGCCTCATCCAAGAAGCCCCCTAACTTCACACGTGGGCTGATACAGTTACGTTTGGAGCCCAGCTGCACCGTGCAGTGCTTGTTTGATTGCATGCACGCAGGTGCGGCACCTGCCTGCCTTGGGCGTTGAAGTCGTGCTTCCCCCCCCCGCCCGTCTGCTCCAGGTCAACCAGCCCATTCGCACACACTCCTTCACCCCCCCTTCGACCTCTCCCTCTCCAACACAAAGTGGCTTCCCTTTTGGCAACAGTATCCATTTTGCGCTCACCCTCGCACCCCCCCCACTGCAACTTTTGACGCACTGCACCAACAGTTTGTTGGGTTGGTGAAACCAGGTCAAGGAAACCCCAGCAGCACCAACAACTTCACCAGCCCGTCGTTGGGCACTCACCATCCGGCGTCGTGGGCCACCTTTCTTTCGTCCACCCCCCCTCCGCACGACCGGCTGTCCGCCTCGGTTGCATATTGTGCCACGTCTTCTCAAGGTCCCAAAAGAACCGATCCAGGTGGCTTCTTCAGGGGACCATCTGGCGGGGGTTGGCGGATCGATCGTGTTCAACTTCTCACCAAGGCCAATCTCTTTGTGGGTTTTCCCTCCCAACAACAAACAGAGCGTCCCTCCCCAGCCGCCATTTTCACAATCGCGCGCGCCGTCCGTGAGACAACGGAGCGACCAAACTCTGAACTCGGCGTCGCAGCACACACACGCGGCACAGAACCAAAAAAAAAAAAGCACACACACAACCGAGAAAGAAAACATTCCCGGGGCACGTCGCAAGAAGGCCCGACACCACCAAGGGGACGACCACGACGACTACAACGAACCACAACAGCGCGGGGCCCATTCTTCCATTCGCCATGGTCATGAACAACACTCGCCAGGGGGCCGCCGCCTCGGGCCGCTATGAGCGTCTAAGCGCGCTGCGGCCGTCCATCTTTGGGGAGATCCTCCTGTGCCGGGATCGCTGCACGAGCGAGGAGGTGATCGTCAAGACTGTCGATCTCACGCGGGCCCTCAAGCAAGAGTCCCCCCAGCACGGCACCGTCAAGGAGAACATCCTCCAGGAGGTCGAGGTCATGAGCCAGCTCGGGGCCGTCGGGGGCCACCCCAATGTCATCAACATGCACAACTATTACATCACCAAGGAACGCGACACCCGGGTCCTCCACGTCGTCCTGGACTATTGCGAGGGCGGGGACCTCCTCGACTCGTGCATCGCCGGTGGCAATGGCAGCGGCAAGCAGTCGCCCGTCGGGGCCGATGAGCCCACCAAGCCCCTCGTCGACGAGCACACGGCTCTCCGGTACCTGAAGGACGTCCTCGCTGGACTGAGTTTCCTGCATCAGAATGGCATTGCCCATCGGGATCTGAGTCTCGAGAACATCCTCTTGCGGGACGGCCGGGCGGTGATTGCCGACTTTGGTCTCTGTGCGCTGCACGAGCCCGAGGAGTCGACCTTTCAGTGTTCCGAGATTGTCGGCAAGCACTACTACATGGCCCCTGAGGTTGTTGGTCACCTGAAGTACGACCCCAAGAAGGCGGATGTCTGGTCGGTTGGAATTGCATTCTTCATCTTGCTGACCTCGTCCCCGCCATTTGAGATTGCATCGCCCAAGGACCCTGGTTTCCGGTACATTGCCAAACACGGGCTCAAGGCAGTGTTCAAGTCGTGGAATATGGCCGACGTCGTGAGTGAGTCGACCCAGGATCTGTTGAACCGGATGACGAGCATCGATCCTCAGCAACGGCCGAGCGTCGAAGAGATCCTTCGCCACCCTGCCCTTCAGACAGCACCGTGCCCCGAGGTGTTGGCTCACCTCCCGGTGCCCACGGCTGTCCCTACCGAGGCCGCGTGACTCCACCGTCAGCTAAATGTTGTGGTCTGGATGTGTGCCGTTGATATTTATGCATGGAGGTCGACGGACAGTCGCCCCACGTAACGAGTTGAATTCGAAAAACAAGTACTATAGTAAAAGAATGAAGATGAGAGATTCACACACATATATCTGACACACGGAAACTGAGTAAGATAAGATGATGTGAACTGGGACCACTTGCGGGGTTGATGTGAACTCGTCAGCGGCATGATAAAACAAGGTTTACGCCGCTTGACTGTATGTGCTAGTACTACGATTCCAATACTTCGTCGACCCCTGCATCGCTTTCGAGCTTTTTGAACTTCCAGTCCTGTAATTCAATCCGCCGTCCGACATCTTCGACATTTTTGGTCACCACCCCTAGCCAGAATTCGGCAATCTCGAGGTCTGCTTGGAGGGCGAGAAACCGCATCTCAGCTCGATTAAACTCTGCCGAGCTCTTCAGGTACGAGCGATGTGCCTGTTGTCGATCTTCTAGACGTCTTTTGGCAGCGGGGTCGGTCATTGCAGATAGAGCCGACGCAAAGCTTTTCGAAGCAGTGTGTTTTCCTGTTGCTGCTCGAGAAGGTGTAGCAGGTGGGCTCGCTTGCGGAGCATGGCGAGGTTGAGTCGAGACCGTAGGTGCAGGCGGCGGTGGCTGGGGATCCGACTTGACAACTACATGAGTTGGGGCTGTTGTAGGGGTATGTGCAGTCAATCTAGGATCGGGGACAGCGACGGATGGTGTCGTTTTTGCGCTGTGTGGCTCTGGGGTTCTCGATCCAGGGTTGGAGTGCTCGTTAGGATGACGGGAGGACTCACGGTTGTCCCCCTCACAAACACGATTGCCTCCATAGGCCTCGAGACTCTTCTTCGCTGGCCTTGGCTGCAACCGCGACGTCAAATCCCGCTGGTGGCGCTGGTCGCTGCCCTTTTCGCGGGTCCGGTCGCGACTATGGCTGTGGCTACGACGCCGGCCCCCACTTGAACTGCGGCTTCGATTGCGGCTCTGACTGCGACTGCGACTGCGACTACTGCTGCGACTACGGCTGGCGCTATAGCTACGGCGGTCGCGGCGACTTCGAGATTCACGCGACGATCGCCGTTGCTGTTTCGGATGGCGCCGTCGGCGACGGTGGGGACTGGGACTGCGGCTCAATGAGCGGCTGCGACTACGGCTACGCGAGCGCCGACGACCCCGTCGATCGTCACTGTGACTACGACTTCGCTGCTGTCTCCGGCGCGGACTTGAGTGTCGCTGGGAGCCTCGGCTTCCACGGCGCGAGTTTGATCGATGTGGGCTTCGACTTCGTGACATGTTGTCTCCTTTGTATCCAAGAGTCTCTCCAACCTCATTATTTGACAAATCCAAAGACGGCATTTTTGCGTTAGTGTGGGTCACGCTAAAAATGTGATTCCCAGTGTTTTGGTTACGAAATGTTCAACATCCAAGACTTGATTAAATCAAGTAAGAAATTAGTAAGTAAGTAAGAAATTTTCTTAACGTAACAGCGGCGTGGTGACTGTGTGGACTTTGAAAATCTCAAAGTCCACACAATCACCATGCTGCTATTTAATAGACAAGCGAGCCAAGCATTTTAAATTTACAGCCCCGACTGACTGAGAGCGTTGTACACTTATGAAGCTAGACGACTCGCCGGCGCCATCAAAGACGCCTTGATCGTCAATTGCTATTTTTTTGTTTAGTGTCTAACTGATAGGCACATCTTTTTTTAGCATGAACTCGTCGAGGTTTTTGACGGCATGGGGACGAGAATCAACAAAGATCAACGAAAAGTATATTATCCACCGCTCAAGCTGGCGGACAGAATCTCAGAGCTATCGTAATGCATCTTAGGAAGTTCGCCGTTGATGTGTACATATTTGCTAAAGATTACGAGCCAACGAAACCACCTAGAACGTGTCGAAATGCTTATTCTGCAAGTCAAATTTGAAAGTTGAACTTGTAATACTACGATGTTGTTCTTGAAACTTTTTCGATGAACCAATGATTGGAATCATTCATCATGCCATCTCGACAAGTATGTTCTCTTTTCAAGAGTCTTTTCAAGAGAAGAACACTTGTCGAGATGGCATGATGAATAAAAAAAATTGAATTGACAGGTCATTAGGTGCAGTGCTCCAAATGATGTTTCATTCTGTTGAGATTGTCATCTCGTTCTCGCCGAGATCGCTTTTGTTTACTTTAAAATCCTCATTGATTTTGGACCTACTGCATCTGGAATCTAACCAGAATTTCGTTATGCACGTGACGATCTTTAACACATCTTGCAACCAGAGGGAAATTGTTGGAGCCCACAATCTTGGTCTTGGTGGCAGGCAGACTGCATCTTGCTTTTACGTCAAACATTTGCAATCAAGTTTTCACGGCGTTATTTTTCGATGTGATTGCGCGCTTGGAGTCAGCTACATGTTCGTGTTTTCACTGAAGTTGCGTGTGGCTGTGATGCGAAAATGTAGATATCTTGGGGGTCACTGCTGTATGGCCAGGGCAGGACCAAGACCCTTGATCGACCCTGACCCTTCTAGACCACCAAATGATTGGGATGCATGTGGTGTATCCAGCATTACTACGTTGGTGCGCTCGACTTGTTTGTTTGGATGCACAGACACTTGTTGGAGCTCACATTAGTCTAAAGCAGAAGAATGGATGTCTCCCAACTGTCCCCAAGAAACGCCCCAAGCACAGCCACCCACACCATGACTTGTGTGTACCATGCACATCCAGCCTCATTGGCAATTTGCCAATGGCAAACAACAGCTACTTGCTCGCGCACTTGCGTTGGTCGTGCTTGCACCAACGATTCAACCAACCGTCGTGAGCTTGCTCGGACTGGCTCTTGAAAGTCCTGTGTGTGTGCCCCGCTGGAAGCCACACCTCACCACACAGGAGTGACTGCACACACATGCACGCACTGTGACTTCCAAGAACCTCTCGAAAGGGCCAGGGTTCTGACGGCAGACGGGTGACATATTGAGATGGAACAAAAACCAGGCGAACCACCAACGACCCAACAGCCGCTTCTCCATCTGCAGCCTCTTCAGGGTTGAGAGCCCAGCGACAACCTGGTCGGCCTCTGTACAGTATGGGGAGCGCTCCTCTGGTCCACAAGGCCACGCGCGCCGACGACGGCGACTGCGTCAGGGATTCATACAGTACAATCCCACGCACGTTCCCTCCGCTACAGTTCCTCTGTGCGTGCCGTGAGTGCTTGTTCCCCTTTGTTGAGGCGGAGCCAGAGTCGAGGCGCTTCCTTCGATCAGGCGATAACCGCGGGTGCTCCAGCAATCCGCAACACACAATCTGATTGACTTTGCTACGTGGTGCAGTGAGAACCAAGATCGAGTCTAACACCAGCCGCGGCCTCGGTCACACACACCACCACCAACTCTGATCCGGGTGCAGCTCTGGTCGCCGTTGTGTGTGCTGCTGTGCTGTGTTGTGCTCTGCTGCCGGGTGCTGTTGCTGCTGCTGCTGTTGCGTGCGACTGCGCAGTGCTCCGGGGTCCGTGGTCAAGACCTCCAAACGACCAACAGCTCACTCGACAAGTTGTGCGCAGTCTGCGGAAGGATCGACGACGACCGCCGCCCCCGCCACACCGCCCAAGTGCAACGCCACCAGCTCGTCGGATAGTCCCCGGATCATCGGCGCC
This sequence comes from Lagenidium sp. CBS 127285, assembly GCA_023338185.1. Lineage (NCBI taxonomy): Eukaryota > Oomycota > Peronosporomycetes > Pythiales > Pythiaceae > Lagenidium > Lagenidium sp. CBS 127285. Next base: position 15,251 of record JAADYI010000536.1, read on the forward strand.
GTCGTCGTCGTTGACTGCGAGTCTGCAAGGACCGAGTTTGTTGCCTGGTGGGTGGGCGTCGCTCGCTCTCTCTCGCGTTTTTTTCAACGATCCCCGGGGCGTGGCCGCCATCGATCCATCGTTGTACACATCACGTCTCCCCGCGACAAGGACGAGCCGCTTGGCAGTCAGTCCCCCCCCCGCATTGCCCAGCTCGCACACACCAACGCCGCCCACGTTCCTCACTCACTCGCTCTCTCGCTCGCACTGCACTGCACTGGGCACGTTGACGGCGTCGTGTGTGCTGTGCCACCGCATCATCCTCAACGCCCTGAGTCAACCACCCCACCCCGCTCACACGCGGTTTGTCCCCATTTTCGACTCGCCGACCGACTCGGAGAAACTCGCGATCGGCGCCCACGGCAGGCACTCACATCCTTTCGTCCGTGAGCCCCGCGCGCGTCTCGACCGAACCACACCGCCGAGCTCGCGCCAACGCACGCCCCTTTGGGCGTCGGAGCGAGGAGACGACCGACGGG
>JAADYI010000537.1:0-15752 GCA_023338185.1 Lagenidium sp. CBS 127285
CGACCTTCGACTTCCGACTGAGCATAGCCGACTTGAAGGTACACAAGAGAGGGACAGCATCTGCTTCGGATGAGCTGTGCATTTCTCGCCATTAGCCATCACATCCAGCCTTTTTTGTTCTGGCCGGACGCACCTGCTGAAACCGAGTAACATTCGATATCGACAGATTTCGGGAGAGATTGAGTGCGAAAAGCTCCTTGCATCGTCCATTCATTAGGGTGTCGGCAATTGTCACGAGCGAATAAGCTGGGATTTTGTTGTCTGCGCCGAGCGAAGTCAAAACAATTCGCTGAAGATGGATGACACGTCGGCATACCGCTGAGGTCCAGTTGTCGTATTTGCTCGGCGAAAGAACAATCAAGAACATGACGAAATCGCGAGATCCCCTCAGCTCTGGCACTGTTTCCTGAACAACATATACCAGCATTAGGAACCGTGTCCATTGATAGGGAACGCCCATACCATTGAGAAAGAGATCCACCAGCATCGGACAGTAACACGATCTCAAGCAGTTGCCCAGTTGTTCAAACTCAAGTGCAGTAAGGCGGTTATCTTATGCAGTAGTAGATTGTGAGAAAAACATGCTGGCGTTCGATATTTGTCCGAGTCGCACCTGCAAGACTGAGCCGCTGAACAGCTTGCATCCCACCTCTTTCCATGCAAAGCACAATGTCCCCAAAGGATTGCTCATCGATTGAGTTTCCGGCGAGTTGAAGCTGTTGTATACGATTTGTACTGCTACACATGGCAAAAAAAATTCGTTTTACTTGTGGTGGCCCCAACTGCGAGTCTACGATATCACAGGTCATTGGAGCATCACATACAGAATATCCTTGACGCAATGGACATACATGAAATGTCGAGCACTTTCAGATGTGGCCACCAGGATTCTCTTAGTGAAATTGCAAGTGGATTGATCGTGGTTTCGTCGTCCAATGCGTTGCCGCTGAAATCAAGCTGCTCAATATAGTTGCAACTCTTTCCATGTAAACCTTCAATGAGTATCTTCATGCCGCGGTAATCTGGGCATATTGCTACATGCACCATTTGTGCTGACAGAACAGATCGTGCCAACCAATCATGATCGCACATCTTACCACTGCAACGAATTCCCTTCAGGTGCAACATCCTCGGCGTAGCCACACTCAGTCGTCGAAGATCGTCGGCACTGCAACAAATTCTGGCAAAGTGGAGATGCCGCAGGTTGGGTACAAATGCCAAGCAGTCAAAGAAGCGTTGGATGTCCTCGGTGCCCATTTTCGTGTCTGGTGGTGACAATAAAAATGACTCAACAAGCAGCATGGCCGAGGGAATACGAGCCTTCATACCCGACACATTGAGCTCGAGAAGCCCGTGGAAGCGATGCTCATGGAAGCACCTTGCCCAGTCACGCATGAAACGACTGCTGAAGGCATTGTTGGAAACGTCAAGATGTTCCAGTACGGGAAAACGACCATCATAGAACAACTTCGCCAGGTGACAGTAGTGCCCGTCTTCTAAACCCATGCCTGTTTCGAGTGGGAATTTCAAACTGTGAACATCGCAGCATTGGTCGCATAGCCACCGCCGTACCTGACAGCACCAGTTTTCTGATCGTTCGACTGACCCGGTCGCTGAATAAGGCTTGGACGAGTCCGACGAATTGGCTCTCGTGGAAACCCCTTGTGTTGGTCAGTACCAATTCCGTCACGGCAGCAAAGTGGTCATCCTCGCTCTCGCTCATGAGCTGGACAAGCAGCAGCGCATCCGCGGGGTCCACCGCGTCTGTTCGGACAACAAGATCAGCGATCGTCGACGATCGGGTCGTCATGCACGAGTGATAGGATTACCGAGATGTAGCGAGGGCGTGCGCTGAAATCGCTCTTCGATCCTCGCAACCGGTATCGAGCGCAACAACTGTGTCAGGCGCAATCGGCCACATATGTGCAAGGGAAGCGCGTCGGCTGTGCGGAGGAAGGACCGGCACGTCGCGCTTGCCTGCACACGCTCAGGCATCGAGAGCATGCCGAGGATGGTGCTAAGGAGGCCATCACCATGGTAGCTGGTCTCACCGAAGATCTTCCTCGCGAGATAGCCTCGAGGACGCGGTGGCGGACAGAAGCGCCCATAGTACTCCCGGACGGCCTCGCAGACGTGCGAGTTGACCGTCGCGCAGTGCCTCGCGGGTTCTCTGGGCTCGAGGAAGGCGAGAATTCGACAGAGTAGCGCACGGTGCGGCAGCGTCCCCGAGGTGAAGAGTTGGGGACAGTGCTGCCCTGTCGGCTCCCCTTTGGCTTCCCGTCGTCGCCGCCGGTGGTGGTGGACCTTGTCCTTGGTAAAGCCGACCTGGTTGAGGAGCTTGGCGACCCACTTGGTGTTCTTGCGGCCCTTGTTGGCGTTGCGCGTGGGCCGTGGGGGCGGCGCGTTGTTGTCCGTCTCTGTTGGATGGTGATCTCCGGCACCGTCGCTGTCGCTTCGGTCGTCCCCATCCGAGTCATCGCTCGCTGCGCCCCTCGAGGGCACCGGCAGTGCTGGCGTCCCATGGATCGTGGTGGAAGATGTCGCAGCCGAGTGGGCCACCGCTGATGGTTCGACGGAACGCAAACGCCCAGACGGTGAGCCCGGCCTGGGGACTGCCACAGCGGGTCGGAGGGCAACGCGGGGCCCGCCGCGCCTGCCCAAGACGACGCGGCGCAGTACCGTCACGACCCCGTCCCGTGGTGGCCTCGCGCCCGTGGGCCCATGCGCCCGGCGACGCCAGCGCATGCAGCCTGCCTCACTCAGGACCCGGTGAACACTCGGCTGACCAATGGTCGCGGCGTTGTGTGTGGTCCCTGAGGTCGTAAGAAGCGCGACGCCTCACAAAAGAAAACCCCAGGCCACGAGCAACGAATGGGGACAAGCAAAATCACACGACGCAAAGCATTGCTTGTTTGTTGCATTTATCTGACTGACTGGGCACGACGACACGCCCATATACGCATGACATACGTCGGCTCCGTCCACTACACACCAACGTCATTCGTCCCGAGGTCACGCCGCCGCGCGGCCGTGGAGGACCTCGTCGACCGGCGCCGCCTCGGGAAAGTCCGAGGGCGCGGAAAACAGCGTCAGCTCGTCCAGGAGCTGGGCGTGGGCCACGAGGAGCCGCTCCTCGCGCTCGTCCGCGGCCAGCAGGGCCTCGCCGGATGGCTGCTCGCCGAGCGCCTGGGCGTGGGCCAGGAGCACCTCCTCGGGGGGCGTATACTCGGGGAAGACCGAGGCCTCCGAGAATGCATCGGCCGCGAGTGCCTCGAGCTCCACGTCCACCGCGGCCTGGGGCCCCTCCGCGTCGGGGGTAGGCTGCAAGTGCGTCGCTAGGGCCTCTCCGGCGAACGTGGCCTCGTCGTGGATGCCCCCGTCCGAGAGCACGACATTCTCCGGGAAGAGCGCGGGCTCGGAAAACACGACCGAGGGGTCCGTCATCGCCGCGGCCATCGGCCCCATGGACTGCTGCTGCTGCTGGTGCTGCTGCTCCTCCAGGAGGTGGCGGGTGAGCTCCCGGACAGAGACGGTGCCGAGGGCGCGGCCATCGGGCTGCACCACGGGCATCGCCGGGAGGTTCTGCCGGGCGGACAACAACAAAAGCACAAGAAAAGCCTGTCAAACTGGGGTCGCAACCAGTGATTGGGAGGGACGCCCGTCGTGTTACCCACCTGCCGGACCAGGAGCTCGAGACAACCTTCGACCGTGTCCTCGGGGTGGGCCACCACGAGCTCCGGGCCCATGGTCGCCACGTCACCGACTTTGGACGATCGCGCGGCCTGGTGGTCGGCGTTCAGGACCTTTTCGAAGTAGTCGCGCTCGGTGAACATGCCGACGACCTGCAACCAACCATCGCGGCCGGTCAAACACCTACGCGCCAACCTTGCAGGAATGGCCCGCATGGCAAACGCACTCGGTCGTCCCTCGTGACGGGGAGCGCCTCGACATGGCGCCGGGCCATGAGCTCTGCGGCGCGCTCAACGGACGTGAGGTGGTCGACTGTCGGGACGCTCCCGACCATGGGCGGGAGCATGGTCGCGACCGTCGCCGCGGGGCCGCGACTGCCCGTGGCGGTGGCGGCGGTGATCATCGTGCGCGAGAGGCGCCGCGGCCCAGCGGCTCGGAGGTGGCGCACGAGGCTCGTCATAGTCGTCGAGGTCGGGGGGAAATGCTCGGACGTCAGCTGGGAGGGAAACTTGGAGAATGGTGGCGTATCGAGAGAATCGTCGATGGCCTTGGTGCTCCCATTCAGCCGGGGGCCAGCACAGGGACAGGGGCGGCGCGGCCTTCAACTTGCCGCTGCCCGCTCGGGAACGGGGGGCATTTTAACCACGTCCAGCGCTGATTGGGGGCTCACCGGCATCGCCCCTCTCGCCCCCCGCATGTCACTCGTTCGCGCCGCTGGTCAGACCAGTGGTCTCCACTGGAGACCCTCCAGTAACGACGCTTCACAATCAACGTGGGTGTGGTACAGTCCGTGTACCCGGTCATCGGTACCATTATCCACCAAGTGACGCTTGAGCCAACGCATGGATCGAGCGTTTCCCAAGCCCGCTGCTGCTCCTGCTGCTGCCGCTGCACCTCCACCCAGGTCGAGTGCGGGGGGCCTGCGCTGCCCAGCTCGTCAGCGGGGGAAGCGCCTCACCGCCGCCGCCACCGCCGCCCCGTCATCGCCACGGCCGTGCGGGGGGGCTCGATGGCGCCCCCGATTAATGAGGTCGACGTCGACTATGAGGCCCAGGTACGCACGCGACCACGGTAGACCGAATGAATGTGAACGCCGTAAAACAATCCGCTCACGTCGGAGTCGCCCCGCCAACAGATCCAGGAAATCCGACGACTCATCTCGTCGACCACGGACGCGGACCGCCGGATACTCCTCGAGGAGCAGCTTAAGGAGCTCGAGCTCGCGAGTCTGCAACAGGAAAACACCAACGAGCCCCCGCTCCCGAGCGCGCGCCATGAGCGCCGCAAGAGCTTTCGCCCCCCGAGTGCCAAGCCCCGCGCGGCCTTGACCCCGCTCGCAGAGGTGTGTTCGATAATGCACTTGCCTCGTCGGCGTCGTGTGTTTGGTGGTGGGTGCACCTGCTGATTGACTGGTCACATTACCAGGACAAGGAGGTCCACCTCGCCCTCGTGACCTCCAACCACCCCCTGGACATTGGGGGCCCCGATGTGATGTCGAATCTGATCCTCGACACGCTCGCCACGAGCGTGGACGAACGCTTCCTCCCCGTCAATGTCCTCAGCAGCGACCACGGCTCCTTCTGGATGTCCACGGGGATGTACCCGCAGCTTCTCCGGCTCGTCCTGCGGGAACCCGTGCGCATCCGCGTTGTCGAAGTAACCTTTCGGTTCATCCGCAAATTGCAACTGCGGCGTGCGTCCAGTTGCCGAGCAACCCTCCTGCAGATGCAGGTCCTCGAGGTGGAGATCCCGACGAGCGACACCGCCAACATCCGCACCCATCAGTTCACGCTCACACAAGATGAGCCGACAGAGGTGCTCGAGGTGGGGATCGAGAGTGGGGACAGCGACTTTTCTGTTGTCTACAGTGTTCGACTCGAGCAGCTCGATGCGAACAACGACCGATGAAACCCTAAGTTATACGGAGAGAATACAAATGAAATGGATGAGCATGTATATACCGATATTCCTTTCCTCCTCCACTCAACTTGAAGGATGGCGGCTAAGGTCGCACTAGTACGCCTTCTCCTCCATGCTTCCGAGATCAGAAGATGCGTTTTCATTTCCAAGCCTCGTTCAGTGCTTTGCGCTGGGCCAACGTCTTCACCAAGAATGTTGTACCCAGGAAACCCAAGCACAACAGGACAAGAAGCTCATAATTGAAGTCTGGTGGGAGCACATCAAACGCTTTTGCTGGAGCCAAGCGGACGTAAAACAGATCCAAGCCATGCCCCAAAACCAGCGTCGTTGATTCGAGTTCGACGGGAGTGGTAGAGATACCAACGAGATTCGTGACGGTCTTGTTGTACGTAATCGTGGCCTCCAAGTGGTTGTGCATCGGGATCAATGGTGAGTATTGCGTCAACCCTTCCCTGATAGACACAAGTCAAGACTCAGCCCGATCACCCACATAATATCACACATGCCGTTCTCACTCTTGTTCTTCTGGTGTCGGAGGCTTTTCCGGTTGGCGGGGATCAATCATCAAACGCGGAAGTTTGTATATTTGGCCATTCTCCATGCCAACGAGGACATATTGTGGTGTAATACCCCGTGACGTAACTGTAACGCCAAGTGTCTGACGGGGACATCCATAATGAACGCCGTGTTCATCACGCTATGATGTTTCCCCACGAAAAAGCAAGCACTTACCGAAATTCTGGCTGGAAAAACAAAACTCTTTTGTAAAACGAAGGGGGCGCGCGGATCAAACGACGAGCGATAATCACTCCAACTGGGGCGTTTCCACAAGTTCAGACTGTGCGTGCCAACCGCACCGTCAAACAGCGACAACGACACAACTTCCATTCGTTTCTCTTTCTCGTTCCAGAACGAGTAAACAACCCAGTTCTCACTCTGCAAATAGCAAATTCAGGCACTCGCACGTTGAACTCGATGTCCATGCACCGTACCTGCACCATGCACACTGGCTGCGCTCCATGCATGTGTCGCACTCGATGAATCAAGCGTCCGGACACGGCGTCGACCAGGCTAATATGAAGGACCGATACGTTCTTATCATTTGGGTCGAGGGTCTCAGTAGACAGCGTCGCGAACCCGAACATATGAGGGTTTAAATACTTCAACAAAAGTGAATCATCTCCGGTGATTGTAACCGAGGAGTCGACGACTGTGTTGTCGCTTTGATGAGACCTTGCGACAACCAATTGGTCTTCAGGTACAACGATCGACCAAACTTGGCGAGCACGCAACTTGTGGTTAAGATCGCCTTCCAAAGTGAATCCGTTAAACGTAGAGCTCACATCGTCGAAATGGTAGAAGTAGAAGTTTTCAGCCTCTGGGTACCCCAAATGAGTCGTGTCGGCAGGCCAGATGGTAACTTCGAGTGTTTCTTTGGACACGAGGGCAACCCCACGGCGAGTGGTTGCGTCCTCATCAATGTGATGTTTTCGCCTTGGAAGCAGCACTGACCACGTTTGTCCACTTGGCAATCCTTCTGTTGTGACAGTCACGTGGCCATCATCACCATCAACGAGGATAACACTAGACGTGTTCGACACGAGAACGAGCTCCGCGCCAGAACCAATTGCAGGATGATCTCGAGTAACAAATAGCCTGTAGTGTTGACCAACAAATGCCGACCAAGCAACCACCTTGGTTTCCGCGCGAAATGCAAACAAACGGCCACTGTCGGTCAAGAGGATGGCAAGCTTCGAAAAGCCAAAGAAATGAGAATTAACTGGCTCCTTTCGCGTTCGATCGTCAGCTACTGGAGTTGGTTCAAACAGAGTTGATGACATGGAGATCATACGGTCAACTGCATGCTTCAGACGATCTACCTCGAGCTGCAGTTCCTCTACAAACGTCGGCACGCCTTTCATCGTCTGCTTTTCGATTTCTGTCTCAGCTGGTGTGATCCACTGGACTTGTCTCACGTTCGCCAGGGCTTCTTCGCGAGTCCAAAGCACATTCTTCGAGTCAACTGGAGAATCTGCTTCTGGCGCCTCTTCATTAGTTGACATAACGAGACCATCATCCTCCATCACAACAACTGCTCGACACTTGAGAGACCCGAGTTCTTTCTTGCGACCCGGGCAACCAAGAAAGGCACTTCTAATGCTGCCACCGTGGAGACTCACATCTATCTCAGCATTCCATTGCAACTGAGGCTGATCTCCCGCCGAAGAATACGAAGCCACTTGGAAACCAGACTTCCCCACTGTAGCGACATGGAAAATCACACTTTCACCGGTCAGTGACTCGACAACGATTCCATCCGACGGGAGGATGGATGAGATATCAACGCGCAAATTCTGCTTGATCTGGGCATACATGCGCTTTCCGCCCGAAAGACGAACGACAAGGCTATTTCGAACCTCATGCTCGATCCCAGAAATCAGCAGCGGAGTCTTTGATGACGGCAGACTGAGTTCATCAACCTTCGTTTCGACGACATCGGCATCTTGAGCGCCGTTCTCCAGCGATTTGACTCGGAGATTATCCTGGCGGATGACAACGAGGACTGCTTGTCCTTTCTCGTTCTCTTTGAGAGTGACTGAGCCAAACTCGGCGTGCACTGGCAGAGTTTCCATGTTACCCGTTGACAGCACAACAGAACGCAGTTGGTGTCCGTGTTGTTTTGACCACCCGAGGACGAAAACGGAGCTTCCGTCGGAAGAGAGAATTGTTGCGATGATCGATTCGAGTGGCATCGGCAGACCTGTGTTCCACGCGACGGCGCCATCCTTGAGGTTCAAGAGCGCAATTGACGTCATCGAGACGACGGCCACACGATCATCCCCAATGGGGACGACATTCCCGCCGCCCAGTGCGTCAGGGGAACGCACTCCCACAACGCTTTCCCATAAGAGCGCGCCATCGGTCGCGTCCCACAATCGCACGTTCTGACCGCCGCTATCACGACACAGGCCATCATTAGCACACCTTGGTAAGCATTAACACAGGCGGCCACCGCGCTTACCCGGAGAGTGACAGCAGCCCGTAATTGGTCAGCTGGATCGCGTCAATGTCGTCGCCTGTAGGAGTGAGAGTGTTGCGAGGGGGTGAGGCCCATCACGCGCGGTGCCAAATCCAACAAGCAGGGCCAACGCACCGCGATGTAAAACCCGACGCCACTTGGTGTCGCCCGTCTTGGAGTCCAGACGAGCGAGGGCCCGCGAGCGGCCGTCGCTCGCAACGTACAGCGCGCGGGTGGTACCGCGTCCGGCGCTGTGGCCGCGCTTGTCGCCCCCAAACGCGGCCGCAACGACGCGACCCACGTTTTCGATACTCCAGTCGAGCTCTCCGGCCTGATCCTCGTAGATCGCCGCCGTCGGACTCCCAACGAGAGCGATCGCGCATGCGATGAACCCGAGCAGCCGCATCCTTGTTGACGGCTCCAATGTGCTTCGCTCACTCCCCCTCGCACGTGGGGATGGCAGCACGACCGTGTTCGAACGACATTCGTACAACCTGTGCAAGGTCCAGTTGACGGGAAAATCCCAAAAGATGTACCGTTCATATCACCAAAACCCAAAAAAGAGAGCCTGTCCCAAAACGTGTACCAGTGACATGTGAACTTAGGGTGACCCACACCATCGAAACACGGAGCATGCCTCTGATGTTGCTCGGCCTTAGCAGCGCGTCCACAATGGCCGTGAGACTCGCCATCGGCACGGGTACGAGCGACTGTGGGTCCTCAGTGTCGATCGCCGTGGCGTCATCGTCATCTTCTTCTTCGTTGCCTCTGGCAGCAGTTGCACCACCACAGCCATCGTCGGCTCTTGTGAGCGGCATCTTGTAAAGCGGCAGTGCCAGCGGGTCTGCGAGGCCGATGGCGCAATTTGTAGTTTGCGCTGGCCACGCTGAGCAGGGGCTGCGCAGCAGCCGCGTCCTCCATCGTCGTCGTCATTCTCGTCCTCGGCGGGGCCATTTCCCGACCGAGGCGGCGAGGTCGTTGGATGGGCGCGCGACCCCGCTGGTGGATCCGCCTGTGAGTCCGCTGGTGGATCCCCACTCACGAGCTCTTCTCTTCGCAATTATCCAGGGGTGGCGGTGAGGGTGGGTTGTCATTGGTGTCATTCAAAGTAAGCTGAAGACTACTGCAGCAGGAATCTGATCGAATTTTTGCGTTCCCCGTCGAAGCACCAGTGTCGTCGTTGCTCGTACTAGGCGAACTGTGGCTGGGTAGATCGAAAGCAACAGGAATGAGGTCGCCAATCTCAGTCCTTGCGGCCATTCGAGACCGACAGGTCAGCTTGTTGTGACCTTGTTCCTTGCACGCGCGACACTTGTATGTAGCCGCGGCAGTAGTTTCACCTGCACTTTTGATGCGCTTGGATTGGGGTCTCCCTTTTTGCTTGTAGACTGGTGGTGCTTTCACAGTAAGATCATCAGGGTAAGCTGATAGTAAAGGTAGCTCGACCCCCTTGTCAAGAAACCCTTCTGCGAACGTTGATACAAAGTAGCTCCGATGAAAAGCCTCTCGGATTCGGTGCTTCATACCAAGATGATCGAGCGTGGCTAAAATGTGACGGCAAGGGATTCGTAGTTGGTCCGACGTAGTGCAGGTGCATCGCAGCTTTTCAACATCAACACGGCGACTCTCGTTATAACCACCTCGATGCACGAAATACACGCCTTCGTGGGACGTTGAGACGTCGTACGCGCCGAGTGCTTTCTGCTCCACCTCCCAAATCTTTTGGGCGTGCGGTGTGAGGCTCTTCCGGGCTTCAACCCAAAGACGCGCGCGTATGTCTCGTGCGCTCGCGCGCTCCATCTCGACCCTGGCGAGTTGCTGAAGAGCTTCAAGTGGTACAGCTTCTCTAATTCTATGACCCAACATCGCTGCGTTGTCACTCTCCACAAAGTTGGTACCCCTCCATCCAAATAGTGGAGTTTGAACACACACTGTGTTATCAGCATGTTGTCCACAATTGTGGGCGGTTGACATGTTGGGTAGACTGCCCACTCACATGCCTTGATCTTTTTCAAGTAGTCGCCAACGGTCGCTTCGTCTTTGGGATTGTCCTCAGTCGCTTTGCGCCTCTTGGCTGGCCTGAGGTGACCATACTCCTTCATAATTTTGTCGATGGCTCTCGCATACGCTTTTTCGGTCTCGGCCCCTTGTACATTGAGGACCATGTTATCCAACTTCTTGTCATTGATATTGAATCGTCGCCTCACGTTCCGCAGTATGTGTATTGTGCAAAACCGCAAACAGATCTTAAGGCCTTCTGTTTGTTCGAGAGACACCACGGCCGTACGGATATGCCCGCGATCGCAGAATACTGCAACATTTGTGAATACGATTCCAGCCAATGTGCATTGCCACAGAAACCACATAATATTCCCCTCGTTCTCGGAATTGGTCAAAGCTGTAGACAACGTCACATTCTGGTTGTTGCCGTCGCGACCAACCAATGAAAGTATGACACCGTTGTACTTGATATGCTTACTGTGTGTCCCGTCGAATCCCATAACTGGTAGAAGGCTGGATTGTGCAGCCACGTTTACCCCGATCGCAACAAATGCTCGAAAAAAACGGCCTTGTTGATCGAGGTCAAGGTGCACTGAGGTTCCAGGATTGATGTCTCGAAGTTCCGCCAAAAAGCCCGGCAGCCGACAAAACGACTGGTCCCATTCCCGTGGGTTTCGTCGATGACAATATCTTTTGCGCGGTACAGTTTGGAACGATCCCGTTGGAGATTGGTGCAGCTGAGCTCTTGAACGATGGAAGTAGTATATACTAGTACACGTTGTCGTGATTTTTTTACATGTACAGTTTCTACCCCGGCACGCCCCGTCTCTATCAGTATCTGTATTACAAAAACCATCCAAAATCGATCAAAAATCGATTCACACCGCAACCTAATCATACACCTCTCATGCAATTCTTATATAATTACATTTCAACTTCATGATTGAAGCAATAAAAAGTGAGTCAATCTTAAGCGAAGAAATATAAGTTTATAAGAACAACGATACATTAAGAAATAGATATAATGGATCTTTTTAAAGTTTGTAGATGTGGATCAGGCAAATGGAAAACCGGTGAAGCGATTGGTAAGTATTTCGGCTCATGTGATAGAATGTACTGTAGACCAAATATGGAATGCTGTTATAAGACCAGATATGAAAAAAATTGTAGTAATTGTGGTACGTTTAAATGGAGAGATCTAATCAACAGTAAAAAATGTCGAGACTGTGATAATATTAGTAGAGAGAGTAAATAGGGAATGGACACGAAGTAAATAATCATTTCCGCAACGTTAACATTTTGTCTTACAATGGTCATGCTCTATTGATCAAAGATGTGAATAAACTAGATAGTTACTACCCATGTGCGATTTGTAATATGATTTTCACAACAGCAAGCAAACTCAGGTCACATCGACAAAATGCAAATTGTCGTTATGAAACAATTCAAGCATTCTCCAAAACCCCTAAGGTGTATCAACCTCAGCAAAATACAATCAAATCTCTATTGGCGATGTACGAAGTGAATCAACAGGATCATTACATTGACCATTTTATTTGCTATGATTTTAAATCGATTCTTGAGAAAATATCTGAGAAACATGGAGAATCAACAGAATATACTAATCGTCATAAACTTGTCTCTGTATCGATCTGTGATAGTTTGACAAACAAGTGAAGTTTATTACGAACCGAGATTCGAAACAGTTGTTGAAAGATATGTTTGCCTATATTGACATCGTTTCACGAAAAATTGCCATTTATCATTTCAATAAATTTGAACGATTGTTCACAGCAATTTTGGATAGATATAAGGTATTCACTGATAAGGAAAAGAAGGATCATGCAGATTCATTAGCTGTTAGAGAATGGGTAATGATATCACTACATTAGGAGGGTTTTACTACGAGATGCAGGATCAGATGCTAGACTACTTTCCAGAGGGGAAAAAATGTCAAGGTATTAATGATATTAAAGATTTACACAGAATTCTGTATCAAACTCCGTTACTAGGGTTTAATTCAGGACGTTATGATCTAAACGTAGTTAAGAATGAAATATTTTCTATTATCGATGCAAAAATGGTTATCAAAAATTCAATTTATATGTGCATTTCAACACAAAATTTAAAGATCCTCGACATCAAAAATTACTTACCTCCTGATGCATCCTTTGACAAATACGTGAAAACATATTTAGGAGGATGTAAATGTGAAAATGAAATTGAATGCACTTGTCAGCTTGCTGAAGGATTCTTCCCATATGAATATCTTGATAGCTATGACTTTCTATCTCAAAATAAGTTACCACCTATCGAAGCGTTCAATAGCGAATTCAGACAAACAACAATGGATGCGAGTAAATATGAGCGAATGAAATGGGTATGGAACCACTACGGAATGAAGACGGTTATGGATTTGCTACAATGGTATAATAATCTTGGTGTGATTCCGTTTGTAGAAGCTTTTAAAGTTCAACGAGAGTTATACAAACAATTTGATTTGGATATCCTCACAGATGGAGTATTTCTACCGTCACTGGCTGAAAAGGTTATGTATCAACTCTCTATGAAAAATATTGTTCCAATACCAAAGAAAAGAGGCACACCATTTGATTTCCCACCAGATCGTCTTAAAGGTTATGAACAGCAAGATAAGAAGGCAAAAAGACAGTTTCACTTGACTTTATCACATCTTAATAGAGAATTAGAAAAGCAACAATACTCATGTTTATAAGGGTAAAGGACTAGTTGGACGCGGTCTAAAAGGAGCTGGCAGACCACTCAATCTAAAGGACATTGAAGGTAGTGGGTCAGCCTCAGATCTAAAGTATAAACGCCTGGGAAGTAAATTCATTAGAGTGAATGATCTGCATAAAAATGGATTGAAACTAGTCTATCCCAATCGCTCAGGAGTTGGTCCTATTCGAGATATATCATCTGAACTATCTAAATTAATCAATGAACTATTATTCCATCAAAATATCAATCAACAACTCTACGACAGTCTGTCAATCCAAGACAAGAATTTGTTTCATGAAATTTTGAAAGTTACACATATGCAACATCAATTCAGCAATCCATTAAAGAACCCTCTAGAGCAACTACAATCTGAGTTTGACAAATTGCGTGGGGAGCTTCAATTGGGGAATAACAACCCGGCTCTGATACGTGAATTGAAAGCGCTTGCGCTAATCAGTGAAAAAGATTTTAAATCTATTGTCTTGCTCTAATATAGACGATGATTTACCTATCAAAAAAAATTCCAAAGAACCGAGTTGAATATACTAAGAAGGCAGAAGCAAATGAATCATTGCTTATTGATCGTATGAAAGAGATAATTATAAAGGAGCAGGAACCGAAAGAATTGCCTCTGACGCAACGTAGAGGTGGGAGAACCGCATGGAGTTATACTGAAAGACAAAAAAAGAAAGCTAAAATGTTTGTGTTAAATTAATTTGACTGAGTTTGTAGCCATTCATGACGAGCTTTGACACCTCTGCAAATTGCAGCACCACAGTCGCATTTAATCTTTTGACTATCGCGTTGCTTAATTTTTTCTTTATTCGCTTCATAATACGCTTTCTTTTGCTCGTTAATTTGATCTCGATTAGTCGCTCTATGCGCTTTATCTCGCTGGATAATTTGATCTCGATTAGCCGCTCTATACGCCTTCTGATAGAGCTTCTTGAATTGAATTGGACTATTTTATTAACACTGGTTTTTCTAAATCTATAGATAAACAATTGTTCATAACTCTCAAGATGCGCTCGATCGCAAACAGAATATTGCCCCACTAGAACCAACTTAAATTGGTCAATTCCATGTTGCTTGAAGTGTTGATAGATCGCAGTATTACATTTCTTCTTTCCATTAAGCCATTCAATATATGCTTGCTTATGTTTCTGCCATCTATGCTTCAATTCATTGAATGTGCTTCCAATGCAGCAGATATCGGATTGCAGATGTATGATGCGGTAAATACGTCCAATCATGATGCAACTAATGTTGTGTGTATATCTTTTGCTTCTTATACATCTATAGGTCAAAGCTTAAAATAGTAATTTTTTTCAAAACGTCACAGAGTGTTCTCGGAGCTCTCCGTTGTCTCTAGTGTTCGTCACATTCTTCACAGATATACTTCCAGTTACATTCTTTAGTAATTCTATTCGATTAGCTTTGATATCTATCCTCAAGACCATTGCATCATCTCCACAATTCACAGAGATAGGAACCAAAGCAATGATAGGTGGCTCAGTCGCTGTCATTGCGTTTCCTATGCAACTTCCCATCTTCTATAATTGACAGCAGATAATTAACCAACCACGTTAGCTAACGGCGCAACCATTCTAGCGTAATCTAAAACTAACACTGCATTCTCGATGTCGCCAGGCTCCGTAGCATCCATTTTATCGACTTCAATTGCTTTAACGAATGTGCTATCACTTGAAATAGTTTGAGCTATCATTCCAACTTCTGATTGATTATTCTTAGTGTAGATATATGCTTGCATTTGTTTCACCATTCGTTTGCATTCATCTAACGATAATTTCCGAATATCTTTCTTAATTCGCCGATCTGAAGTAGCTACATATTCAGACGCTACAACTCCGCCAGTGCATACTAATGACGTTGATAATGAATATGAGCTTCCGGTGATATTCGTAGTAACAGCGCTGTCTAGAACCTTTGTAAAATTGTTTTCAATACTCGGCGATAGGTTATTGACAAAAGTCGTCCCAGTAGTTGATATATTTAAATATCCAGCTGTGCTCAATGTCATTTTAGTTGAGTTATTGACGCCGAATCGTAGGTCATTAGAGCTTACTGTTCCTAGCCACGCTGCGTTACATTAGTTCCATTATTCACTTCAATTTGAAAGCTAACAGGACTTGCATTGGATCCATATCCAGTAAAGATACGAGTATAAGTCCCATCTAAATAGTTAGTTCCATCGGCAGCTACTGAAATGCAAGCGTCTTGAGATGATCTATTGCAAACAAACCCGGTAGTACTATGTACTGTAGCATCAGCACAAACTTTAAATGAACCAACTTGATCATGCCGCATGAGACCAATATACGCTCCACTAGATCCTAGCGTGATATTAGCCGTTCCTGAATTA
>JAADYI010000538.1:0-15750 GCA_023338185.1 Lagenidium sp. CBS 127285
GCCCGCGCCTAAGTACGTCTCTCCTGAATCGGGATGCACGACGAATGCTTGGAGGAGACTGTGCGCGTGCTCGAGCACCTCGGGCCAGGGCTTTGCATGGAACATCGTCCCGGAGAATTTGTAGCTGACCCCATAGGCCTGTTGGTAGCGTGGTGTGAGGACATCGCGTCCAAACATCTTGATGGTGTCATGGTGACGCGGGTGCGACTCCCATACGCTCCGGAACCAGTCGCCATACGGCAGCGAGAGCTCCTTCTCCCCGAGGCAGTGCAGGTAGATGCGCTTGTACCAACGTGGCAGGTAGTACACCCAACTGGCACCGTCTGAGGTCAGAGGGATCACCCGGGCGCCACGAAGTAGCCTGTCAACGTTCATCTTGGTCAGACCCACTCCAATGGACCGAGCGGCCTTTTGGAGGCTTGCACTGGTGAACTCGTCACGAATCGTCGTCACGGAAGGCAGCCGTCGTTGGCGTTTGGTCCCGGGGCTTGCGTTCGCGTTCTGCTTGGGTTCCTCATCGAGGAAGCGCTTGTTGTCGCCTTCGCCCTCGAGCTTCGCCATGTGCGTCTGGTCTGGATGATTGGGGTGTGACAACTACGATTGTGCCATTTTCTCGCGCACGTCACAGGATCGACCGATTTTTGGGTGACCTTTTCGGGTGGTATCTGGCATAGTCTGCACCTTGTTTTGGTACAGGAATGGAGGTTTCGCTCCAACATAGAACGAGTTGGCCAAAATGGCGCGGACTAGTCCTTCGTTGATGTTCGAACGCGTACAACAGGAGCTTGAGCCCGCGAACGGCGTTGGCAGGGCATCTAGGCATACACTGTTGAAGACGACTCACATTTCCTGACATATCATTTCCTGCATTTTCTCCGGTCAAGATGAAGAAGTCAAGGAATGCTAGACGCCAACAACTTCAAGGCGTTTCATGACATGCTCACCCCGCTTCAACAGCAACGTCAAAACTATTTGGAACGAAAGAAAGCATCAAGTCGTTCTCCCCGACAACAAGAATTTGAAGAAATTGGAGCTTTCAAGTCGACCTTACACAATGCAGCTTCAAGTGCGGAACCGAACATCGATCGGGCCGTACCAACTTACGATGGTCAGATCTTGAAGGAGACGACGAAGAGGCCGAGGGCGACGGCAAAAACAAGTCGTGGATGGTGGTGAAGCTGCGTTTCAAGAAACACAATGGTGTAAGCCATTCTGGTGAATCACTCACTATTATCAATACAATTTGTGGATGAACCATGTAGTACATCGTCGCTGTCTCTGTGGGTGTCTAGGATGCCCTTACGTGCGAAGGGAGAGCGGATGATGAGCAGACGGGGGAACTTTGTCGTCGCTTTAATCTACTTTTGTGAGAATCGGAAACCACAATTTAAAAAAATGCATTGATTGGTCTTATAATGATCCAAAAATCGCTCGACTTTACTTCTTCCTTCATAGGAGGTCATAATGATCAAAGAATAGCTCACCCTTCACTTCTTCCTTCATAGGAAGGAAATCATAATACTGCATCAGCCTAAAACGTTTTGGTGGGTAGTAAAGGTGGCTCGTTGACGTCCTGTTCCAGCCATCCAAAACACAATCGCAAACTCTCCAATCGGATTTGCTCCACGGTGATTCGCTTGGAGTAGAACGTTCCATTTTTGCTGTTGCCACTGTCCAAGCACGATATCAAGGGCCTCGCCTTGAGTTAGTTGATGGAACGCCAACGAAAAATGCGAATTTAGGGGAACTTGACTGTTGGGGCGGACATTTCGAGCTCCGTTTATGAGCCATGCCCGAAAGGCTTCAGCGGATGCATCAGCATCGGCACCTTGCGCTACAGGTGAATGATTGAGAGTCAAAGCTTGATGCAGTGCATTCTGGTCGGTGATCTGCACAAAAACACCAGAATCTTCTTCTTTGATACGTTTGACGACGTAGTTGGCCAACTCAATCGTGGAAGGAGTCAGGAGATCCGTGAAGGACGCATCACATTTTATGTTGCTTGATAGTTTGGTCGCGGTTCCTTCATCCAGCTTCGCGATCTGCTGGTGTCGCCCATTGCCATTCGCGGAACCTTTCTTCGCCATTTTGCTCTTGGACTGTGTAGAAAGTGGCAAGTTCGAGACTGAGAAAGGGAAACAAGAATAATCGAAAAACCTCGAGATGTTTTTCAACGAAATTGATAATGCCATTGTCCCTCTGATCACCTTGATGTTTGATGAGGTTCAAGTGGAATGATCAGAATACGGGAAAGTGATAAAGTGCGTAGAGCAACGCCAGTAAGATTGATGTTCTACTTAAGGCACCTCAACGTCAGATTCACGCGGGGCTCCTTGCACGCTTTCATCTTTGGGAGCGCGTGCTTGTGGGTTTGTTGTGTTGTCCCGCCCATAATGAGGAGGTCGCCATTAGACAGGAGCAGCTCTCTGTTTAGAGATCCCTGGTTGTGTATCTTTTTCCCCATTCTTGCTGTAAAACGAACCGTCGTGTCGCCCCCAGTGTAAGAGAGAATACTGGAGATTGCTCCTGGATATTAGCACCATCGTCGGAGTGTGGTCCCATATAATGATCTCCGTCAGCGTACCAGTTTAGCAACCCAGCGCCTAAGAGGGTTTGCCCGCTGGATTGGTCGACAAGCATGGACTGGATGAGAGAGATGGCATGGTTGAGCTCGGCAGGGAATGACTTCGCTGGGAACGTTGCCCCGGAGAAGTAATGTGTCGCGCCATACGCTTGCTGGTAGCGAGGTGTAGTGATTTCGCGACCAAACAGTTTGATTTTGCCCCTGGTTACCGGGTGCAATTCCCAGATTGACTGGAACCACTCGCTGTATGTTGGATGTTGCTGAGTTGTACTCGTGAAACAGTTGCTGTAGATGTTGGAGTACCACTTGGGAACGTGATACAACCAACTAGATTTGTCTTCAGTGAGGTATATCGTCCGTGCATCACCAAACAGTCCATCGACATCCATTTCGGGCTCAATTGTGCGGGTGCTCGAACGAACGGTGGCAACGATGCTATCGAGGGCAAAGATGCTGGGAGGAGGCTGCCTTTTCGGCTTCTTGGTTCGAATCAACGCCCCATGATCAGTTCGTGGGTTGGCACTAGGTGGCTTGGATCGAGGCCGTTTTGGTGGCATCACAGAAAATTCCAGTGTGCTGGAAAGCAAGTTGCGACTCGCGCGACCTGGTTATGGTACCTGAGCATCAACTCCCACCAGGTATTGGCATTCTCGGCCTATGTTGGCTCCATTTTTGGGGGTTGGTGCATGTTTGAGCGGGAACGATGATAGTTCACAACATTGAGCGGGAACGATGGACAGGATACATACATACATCGCAGGTCAGCAAGTAAGCGTTTTGTTCACATCGATATTCACATCGTTACACTAGTATACAAGTTGCGAGTTTTCCAAGAGCTCCGAAAATTCGGAATCACCCGAGCTCACGAGGTCCATGACTGGTCCACAGCCCACGACCTGGCCGTCGGCAAGAACAATGAGCTTGTCAAAGCTGAGTAGAGAATCGAGGCGATGAGAGATACAGAAGAGAGTCATATTGGGGGTCAAACTCTCACACACAACTCGCTGAACATTTGAATCCGTCTCCTGATCAGTTGACGCAGTGGCTTCGTCCAGGAAGATCACACGCGCCTGCATCCGGAGGGCGCGAGCGAGACAGAGCAGCTGACGCTCTCCATTACTCCACGATTCGACGATTTCATCAATGGTGGTCGACAACTGGGAGCTCATCCGACGAATTGATTCCTTAAGCCCAGCCTGATCAAGCGTGGTCCAGAGATCGAAATCGCTTGTTTGCTGGCATGGGTCGAGGTAATCGCGTAAAGTGCCAGAGCAAAATACGGGGCTGGGGGGAAGATATGAAACCTTTGAGCGAAGAATATTTAAACCAACACGTGTGATGTCAATTCCATCGAGGTAGATGCTTCCGTGGAGGGGGTTGTTTACACGGAGAAGCGCCAGGGCAAGTGACGATTTGCCAGCTCCGCTGCGGCCAACAATACCAACGCGCTCACCTGATTCCACCTGGAAACTAACATTTCGTAGTATCACTCCCTTCTCAAGTCCTCCAACATGTTGGGAGCCGGGACAGACGTACGGTGCGTATGCATAATCGACATGCCGAAATTCCACGCTTCCTCCGTGAGGCCATAGTGGATCACTCAGTGGCGGAAGATGAGGATTCGAGCTAACTTCCGACTCGAGGTGGATGTATTCGAAAACACGTTGAAGGCACACCAGATCTTTCTCGAGCATGTTCCATTGCATAAACATATTTTTCAGGTCTTCACGCATGTTGAATATCAAATACAGCAGCAGGCCAATCGTAGCTGGCCGATAAGGATTTGCATCATGACCAAGCAAAATTAAACCGAGAAGGAGAAGGCTTGTGAGGATGTTCTCAACAAGAAGAGACCGGACTGCAAGCCACGACTCGAAACTCCATATTGCCCAACTTATACGAGCCAAACTATCAGCAAGTTTTGCATAAGTCGCCGAAACTCGACCTCGTTGTGCTGCACCAAATGCACTGATGACAGATTTACCAGCAATGGCTTCTGACACGACTGTGAACAAGGGTGACAAAGCCTCGCGGTGCATCACGAACAGATCACTCGTTGGCCGATTTGATTTGATACCTAAATACCAGAATGAGCCGATGATGACCGACGTCAAACTGAGGTTCATGAGCATTATGAGAATCCAGAAAGCCGACGACGAAACAGGCTTCAATCCGACAGATTCGAGTTCGCTGTAATGATGTCGACCACCATTTGCTTTCAGGAGATGTCCACTCATCCACCCTAACGACGCAAATAGAGCACAGTAGCAGCCAAAGAATGTCTTGAGCAATGCGAAAACCGCGCTCTGCAGTGACGCATCCACAGCATGAAGATCTCTACAATATCGATTGAGCAACTTGCCAACTGTAGTTTCGGAGAAGAAAGGCATACGGGCGTGTAGGAGCGAGATGGTCATTGCTCGGAAGAGCCGATCAGAAATTGCTAAGGAGAAAGCGAATGTCGCAAATGCTGCCATGAAAAAGGCAATGGCACTGAAACACACCAAAGCAATGTACACGTGGAAAATGCGCATTGCACCGCCGAACACATCATCTGCTTGCACATTCTTCTCGTAGTACAATTCCCCATAAACACCCATCCACCGACTAAAACTATAAATGCTACTCGTTGCCAAAACTTGAGTGATAAAATGCAAGAGCATAACAATGACCAACTTCCAAGGGTTGCGAGAGTACGAAAAATATTCGCTCAGAACCGATTTCCAACCACAATCACGATAGAAATTACGACTCTGTTGCGGGAAACTAGGAGTCGACAATGAATGCGATTGGACGTGGGTAAACATGACGCTGGGGGGACATTGAGAGAGCAAAAGGCTACTCTGAGTAACTTTGACTTGTTTAGAACTTCGCCCCGTAACTATTTCACTCTTGATCCTTCCTCGTCCCAATTTAACAGGTTGGACAAGATTCCGCTTGCGCTTTGAAACAAATACTTCTGCAACTTTGCTGTTCACTGGTGCATCTGTATCTGTTGACCAACGGAGCTCAAATTTATCCATCTCAATTGTCCGATCAACGTATTCCGAACGGATTACTTCAGGGTTGTGAGTCGCCATAATAATGGTCTTGTTTTGCAATAGATTTCCAAAGCACTTCAGTAGAATATCGCATTGAACAATGCTGTCAACGCTGTCAAGTGGGCTATCTAAAATGTACACATCTGCGTCAGCATAGCATGCCCTGGCTAATGCAATTCGAGCAAGCTGCCCCGTGGATAAACTGACGTAACTTCGCGATCCAATGAATGTCAGATCACCATCGGGCAAGAACTTGATGTCGTGAGTAAGTTCACACGCGTCAAGCACATTCCAGTACTTCGTAGGCTCAAACGGGCGGCCAAAGAGGATATTCTCGCGTATGCTTGTAGATTGTACCCATGGCGATTGTGAACAAAATGCCACAGATCCATGGAGAATACGATATCCCTTGGTTCTTGGAAGTAGGCCAGCTATTGCCGCAAGGAGAAGTGACTTCCCTCCGCCTACACGACCGTGTACAACAACAAATTCGCCGATACGAACCGTCAACGTGAGGTAGTGGAGAAGATCACGAGACTCCACTCCAGCTTGTGGTTCAGAAAAACTGGCATTCAACAGCACCAAAGCATCACTTGACTTGCAATCTTGGCCGACGATATCTTGTTTGCATTGGGGGACATCTCCGCATAGTAGAGCATCTGACTTGGCCACAAAGGGTTCACCTCCGCTGCGACAAGTGACCGGCACAACTTTCTCGATTCGATCCAACGAGACGTCGAATTCCAAGGCAATTTGCAATACCTTCAGAAGTTCGATGAATGCATCGTTGATCGCATGAAAAATGGCAACTGCCGAGAATGTCAACGCTGGCGCGTTGAGCGTGTTGTTGGGAATGTGAGTCAGAAACACACCAGTTGCGATCAGATTGAAGGCGGGTGCGACCCACGTCATCGACATCCGAATTGTGCGAAATACCAAATGGCGACGAAGAAATTGTTTCTCTTCGTCCCGAATCTCTTCCAATCTCTTGAGGGCCTTGTCTTGCCACGCGTAGAGCTTGACACCGAGAATGTTGTCGAAAACATCGTGAAGCTTCGCAAAGCGTCTGTCTGATGCACTGAGCCATTGCCGAAAGAGCGACGTTTCTCGAAGCGTGATTAAATAGATGACAAGGTACATGATGGACGAGACGATGAGGATCTGGAGCATCGCCTTACCAGCGACCCAGTGCAGAATGTAAAACAACCCGATGAGCTCGAGTGGCACCGACCACAGCCGATGGAAATGCTTGATCATCGCACCGACGTTTTTCATGTCCGTTGCAAAGAGGTTCGTCGCTCCCTCGGAACCAAAGTTGTAATGCTCGCCGCGTCGACAGCTCTGGACGCTCTCGAGAAGGAGGATCGACAGGGGGTTCGTGGTCCTGAGGAGAGCATAGTTGAGAATGAAATCGGCCCAATGGAGTAAGAACGACCGCAGGAAACGCGCCGCGAGCAGGATCGCAGTCCACAGGGCCCCCCATGAGAGAACGCGTTCCATCCGGCCGTTCGCGGCAGCGTCGACGACCTCGAAAACGGCAATGGGCGTGACGAGTTCACAGCAGGACGAGAGGAATGTCAGGATCCCGCTGAAGACGAGGACCCCCGATTGCGTCCGGTAGAATGCCCGGATGACGCAGCCCGTGCGGTTGATCTCGTCCTTGACGAGTCCCAGGCAGTAGAGACTCGCGCTTTGGGCATCCAATGCCCAGATGTCCTCCATCTTGAGGGGGCGCTCGGCGCAGAGCGTCGAGAGGTACTCGCACCAGGTGAAGAACATGACCGACCACCACGAGGACCAGCCCGCGAGCCCCCCCGCGAGGGGCATGGTCGGCTCGGCCCCAATAGCCGTCGACTCGGGTGCGGCCTCACCGTCAATCCCCACGGGCCGCTCATGAGCGATTGGTGGCTGCTTGGCGCCCACCAGCGGCGTGGTAACCACGGCGGGGGGCGACGGCTGAGTGGCTCCATGGGACGCGAGCTCGGGGACGCTCCCGTAGCCCGCGCGCGTCGGCATCGCCGGATCTCTCGCCGCGATGTGCCGGTCCAAGATTTATGATTGCGATCGGCGATGACAAAAGTGTGATGATGATGAAATGCGGAGAAATGTTGCTGCACCCAAAGAGAAGTTCCACCTCGCGATCTGGGCCACCTTCTGGGGCGCCCCACGGTCATCTGACTTCAGCACACACAACAACGAAAGCACAACACCATCACCTCCGACAGGACCATCATGGCTGATGCCGATCCGTTCTTCGCCGAGGTACATCCATGCGTCCATTGCGCGGTCACGGCGAACCCCGCGCCGTCCGCTGTGTGTGTGTGATGGATGGGGAGACAGGGGAAAGGGGAGTCCTGGATGCTGTGCTGATGCTGTTTGGTCGATTATGGCCGCGTGTGGTGTCGAAAACATGCAGGACGACGATGGGGAGTTTGACGATCTCTACAGTTCCCGGCGAGGGCCCGCACAGCTCGTCGCGGCCAACAAGGCGCTCGATGCCGGACGCGCAGGTCCTGCCAAGGCATCGGCGTCGGCGTCGGCATCGGCAGCGCCCAGGTCGGGAGCCGAAGGCGGACGGCGTCGGGAAGATCGGGACCCGTGGACCCCTGCGTCGAGCGACCGGAGCTTCCAGTCGTACTCAGTGGCGTCAGCGAGTGATGACGCACCGCAGATACGAACGCCGACCCCGACGACGATCGAGCGCGCCCCGCCAGCGTCCCGGCGGCGGCGGGAGCGACCCCGCCGAAAGCGCAGTCAGGAGCTCTTTGCGGTCGAGTGGGAGCGGGACGATGACGTGACGGCGTGCTTCGCCTGCTCGACCGAGTTTTCGATGCTAAAGCGCAAGCACCACTGCCGGTACGTGTTTCCGTGCGTGTGTGTGTGTGTGTGGCGGATGCAACGCTTGGTGAAGTCCAAGATCATAACATGAGCGTGTTGTGCCCTCATGTAGGCAGTGCGGTCGGGTCATTTGTTCCGACTGCTCCAACTTTTGGCGATTTCCATCGACTCACAAGAAGCATCGCGTGTGCTCGTTCTGCAATGTTCAGCTCGCTAGTCGCGATCAACCTCCGATATCGGCATCGGCAGCATCCTCAGGTACGTCGGTGGAGACGCCGACGCCGACCCCGCCGACGGACCACAAGGGCAAGCTAAGGAGGAGTCTTGTTGGCTTCTTGAGCACGGACAAGCAGCCAAGGAGTAATCCCGTGACCCCGGCGGACGGCCCTCGGCACGAGCAGGAGCGAAAGCAAATCGACCGTGGTGCTTCCCGGGAGGAGGATCAGGACCTCTTCAACACTACTGATGACACGTGGTTTGTGGATCCGATTGACTCGCCTCGCCCCAACCGGCAGAAGCCTGCGGATACTCCAAACTGGCACGATCGATCACCGCATCGTGAAGAAGCCACTACAAACCGACTCGATCCACCGTCTCAACCGACGCGACGCAGTCACACCACATTTGTGAAGGGACAACCGGTGGTTGTGGGGGCTCCGAATGATTCCCTCTTTTCGACGCAGAGCACGCGAACGAGCGATGTTGCTCATATAAGGGGCCATAGAGAGGATGAATTTTCAATTCCCGACTTCAAACATGTCGAAGGTCCCAGTGGTGGTTCCTCGACTTTATCCTCCCAGGAACAAGACAACAACGCAGTATCCATGATGCCTAATTGGCAAAACATTTCGTCAAGTCAGCCCACCAGCTCCGGAAACACCTACTATTCCGCTGATGCTGATGACCTCGTGGTTGATGAAATGCCTGACTATTATGAATCTGTTTCCACGTCACAACGAAGCCAGTTAACTCCAGGTTACGCCCCACCTAATATCCCTGTTGCTGGCGAAACGCCCGTTGTTGAAGGCCCGCTGATTAATGATCAAAGTTCGTGTTTTGACCAACCTGCACGTGTCCACGGACATGAACCTGTCACAGTATCACCAAATCCAGACAACAGGCGCGCGGAGGTGGAGAAGAAACATGGATTTACTCACACTATCAGACGACTCTTCGGGTTTGCAAATCAAACTGATACGAGCTCTTCGAAACCTCAAGAGGAAAGAATAGATGTCGCATTGGACCAATCGACAACAGGCGAAGCAACAAAGCAGCCGACCCATCATGCCAGTTCAGACGCACCATACCACCGAACGCCAAGTCCGCTACCTCAACCTGAAACCAACTCAGGTGCACTTAATCACCAAGAACCAAGGCGACAACCTCAGCTTGGGTATTCTGAAATGGGTGAATCTGACTTTCAGTTGGTGGACTTGCAGCGTCCAAACGAAAGCTTTGATGGACGATACACTATGGTTGACCACGATCGTTTTCGTGAGACGGTCGTCGATGAGTCGCGTTTTCGTCATACAATGGCAGGCTATGCGGTTCCTTCTATCATGGACACGGAAAGTGCGATGACGGCCTCAACACGCGGGTCTGTTCGCGCCGACACCTTGACACACCAACGAAAACTTGAAATGAAAGTGAAGGGAAGTCTCCGCAAACGAAGAGATACATTTGAAAGTCTATTTGAAGCACCAACACCGTCATCACAAACCATTTCGACACCAAGTCGTGCATGGTTGTCTCAAGTCCATGCACAACAGACAGCAGGAGGCAGTCGCTTTGATGCCAATGAAGAAATTATTGAAGATGATGTATCGCTTTCACAGCTACTGGATCTACCTGGTCCATCCGCGATGCAAGAGCCGATGAACGATGCTGGCGATGCATCAAGCATTACTACTCGAAATTTCAACGCTTCCTCTGGGTATCGAACGGAAAACTATGACTTCCGAGCAGATATGGCTTTGAACAATCAAATTCAGAATCCTCGTCGAACTATTATGGATGATATAAAGTCAAACACAGTTCGTCCTTCGTTCAGAAATGACCATAATTCGGTCGACGACTTCTTCTCCGATTTCGAGAAGCCAAATGACTACGTTTTCGACACGCACATCGGGACCTACGTTCCACGAGCTTCTCAAGAGGTGCAATCATCAAGCGCTTACCCAAGCAGGCAAAACTACTTTGCGGATTCAATCGGCAGGACTTATCATCAAGGAGGGGCTTCCTTATCTGTCAGGGATCTTAGCGATATAAAAATCGACAAGCACGCGGATGTTACAGATGGAGCACTCACCGCGGTCGATGACGATTCAGATCGAGACGTTATTGATGCAACTATTGTGAGCAAAATATCGAGCCTTGAAGGAGAGTTAGCTGCTCTCAAGTTGCTGCTTCAAAAGCGATCAGTTCACTCCCCAACGCACAAGAGGAGAGTTCCCAATCGAGCCCAGGCAAGAAAGACCAGCATTTTCGATAGTGATGACGAGGCACACGAAGCCGAGTCACCAGTGAATCAAGCATCAACGATTCTTGTCGACGAAGAAAGAGCGGTTGAGCAGATTGAAGCCAAGCGTCGGGACTATCAAACAGATTCGCGAAAACAAGCAAAACGACGAACTAAAAAACGTCAAGATTCTTTTGCACAATTATTTGAGGACGGAAGTACTGATCAACAAGGCTCTACCAATTACGAATCACTGTTCCAAATTGGAAATGACAACGATTCAGACCAAAATTCTGATAGCGTAGGTGATAAAAAGCGAGTTCAATCATCCCAAAGGCGTCCAACCAGCGAACGTGACAGTATGGATAAACTAACGCCCAGTGAAGATGAGACGCCTTCTCGATTCAGAAACAATACATCTTCAGTCAGCCGCCCAGATCGAAGGGCGTCTAAATCCCGCTCGAACAAGCGAACTTTCCATCCCGAAAAGCCGACAAAGGAGGATCTATCGCAGGGGGCGAGGGAGGTTGTCGTCGAGAAGACGCAACGTCAGGAAGAAAAGAAAGATGTAATCGATTCGCTGTTCGATTCTGACCATGACGACAAGTTCCATGAATTGTTTGCTGATGCCGAGACTGCAGATGTGAGCGACTCTGAACCTGTTGACCAAAACAATCCGTCGCTTCTGGAAAATGAGCACGTAAGAACGTCGAATAAAGAAACGCCCAGAGTGGACAACAGTTTCTCAATGGAAGAGGCATCAGTTTATCACGAAAACTCAGACGACGAATTTATGTCAAACCTCCGAGGCTTTCGACGCAATCGAACGGAGAAAAATCATTTTACCGCTGACGAGACCAACCCAGTCCAAGATGAAAACGTCAAGTCAGACACAACGTATGCAACGAAAAGTAGTCGTCTTCATACACAAGCGCCAATGGAAGAAGATACAGACGATGATGATGATCGCCGTGCTCTACCATCATCTCGGGCTGTGGATGACATGGTCCAAGACGATGCTCCAACTGAATTGCCTTCAGTGGGCGAGGCTAGTGACCATGCAGAAGCGCAAGTTTCAGTTGATTACAACTTCACAGAACTCGAAAGTTCAGATTTCTTCGATCCGCTTGCTCTACTGGAGACTGATCAAGCAGAAAACCCAAAGAACGCAAAGCATCGAGTCTCTCGCCAGTCCAGAAAACATAGGGCGAGCAGTGATGCACCAATCAACAGTCCTGATGAGAGTGGGGCACCACGTGCTGATGTCTTTGCAACTCAGGATTCCCTTTTTGGAATCGAAATTGCTCCAGTAAACGAACAAACGCAACGCGATCAAGACGACGGGACAAAACAAGTTCGCGGTATCTGGAGTAGCACGACCTTGTTCGATGCCTCCGTAGAACTCGCAGCAACGATGGATCTCGAGGATGATATTGCCATTGATTTCCGATCGAATGAACTTGGTCTCGGTGGTACTAGTTTTCTTGACGTCTCTCCAGCAATATCGCGCGGAATCGTCGATTCCATCACCAACGATCAGGAGCAGATGTATATCACAACCTCTCTACCTGTGGAGTCAGCCTTTGAGGCGACATATGGTGCTGATGGCATCGCTCATTCTAAAGCGGCTAAGTTATCGCCGTCGAATAGTTGGCAAGGTGACGATCAGGGCACAGACGGGTTGAAGCCGGAAGATGAAGTGATTAGTTTAAAGAACCCATCCCTTGTGACGTCGCAACGTGGAGGCAGTCTACGAGCCGACTCCCTTGTCAGTGACGCACAAGGAGCGGATACGGAAGATGAAGCTATTGTTTTGACCAACGGCTCGGCCTCAAGATCGTCGGCACCAGTTCCTGCCGACGTGGCTGACTGTCCAAACCACGAAATTTTAGATGCGGCTACACAGGGTGACTTCGATCTTGACTGGCAGATGATGCAAGAACAGGAAAAGGAGAGAAGAAAGAAGCTCCAATTAAAGCAGCGCCAGGCACGCGATAAACTCAAGAAACAATCTGGAAGCTCAAGGGGATTGACGAAATCTGGGTTAGCGCGTATTGCTGCTGCAACTACGAATGGAGACGTTTCTGAAGCCTCCCAACGTAGCAAGTCGGAAAACAACGAGAAGCGTCAGCGCAAGAAAAGGACAACACAAAATGAAGGAAATGGGTCAAGCCAACATGCCACAACCCGACGTCGATCGCGAAAAGTCCGTGATGGGCATGACAGCCTCGATGGATCCATTCCTGACGAAGCCAAGCCAGCAGCTACAGACTCGCCACCGCGCAGCTTGACAGATCTTTGATACCTGTTCAAACCCTGTGATTGGATGCCCTGATTGGAATTTACCATAGCAATTTGACAAATAGACAAGATAGCGCCGACGAAAGCGCGCCAATTCGGCGGAGTCTCCGATATAAACGAATGTACGACAGGACACGACTCGGAGTGGAGTTTTTCTTACGGTTCTTTGGGAGCTCGTTTACCAACGTTGTTACGCTGCTGAGACGTGTGACGTGTGGCGCGAAAGGTCACTGAAGATACTTCGTTCTGCGGTGGTCGTCGCTCGAAGATGAGCCGACGCCGTGAAGGATCGCGCGATCCCGAAGAGGGCTGTGCGTGGCGAGGCCTCATGTCCCGACAGAACCCAGCGTTTCCATCGAGAGTGTCATCCGTTCTGCCCACCCCAAGCCAGGACCGTTGGCCACCGACGCCGAAGAATTGGTGCCGCTACCATGGGGAAGTCCGTGCGCAAGTACCGCAAGAACCGTGATTACGAGTACATCCCCCCACCATCGACAGCGTCGCCGTACGACATCCACGATGGAAAGGGGGCGCGCCACGTGGAAAACGACATGCTGACGTCGCCGCGCGAGTTCATCCCGTTGGACCAGCTCAGCCCCGGTGTTGTCTCCCCGTGGAGTGTTACGATGGCCATGGTGGCCACAAGCGTCGGAGCGATGGTGGTCGTGCTACCGTACGCGATCCTGCAGGGCGGATTCATCTCGACGATTGCTCTCATTGTATTCACTGCGACCTTCACGCACTTGTCTCGAACGAGCCTCGTGTCGCTTGGTGTGGAGCATGGTATCTACTCGTTTCAGGGACTGGCCAAGCTCGCCTTCGGGTCGGGTGGCGCCTTCTTCGTTGGGCTGACCCAGGTTGCTGCCTCCCTGGGCCTCATCATCGCGAATTTCGTGATCCTTTTCGAGGACGTGCCAGTTGTATTGGGGCATTTGCTGAAGATGGACTTCGACCCGGACGGACGACCCATCGTGATCCCCGGGACGCGGACCTCGGGCCTATTGAAGCTCCTCTGTGATCGCTTCTGGTTCCCGGAAGTCTTGGTGAGCCGTCGTTGTTGACGACTATGATGGACGGAGTGTTTCTGGGGCGTGGCTGACTGATGCCGACATTTTTTCGCTTGGTGATGTAGACACTCGTCGTTGTCGTCCCCTATTGCTTGTGCTCGAATGCGTACAAGCGCGCGAAACTCGCTCCAACGCTGGTGGTCGGTGCTCTCTTGTTGGCGGTAATCGGGGTCATTCGAAATGCGCACGATTTGCATGCGGACAACTCCGATTCCTCGCAGGGGCATCATCGTGACTACATGGCGGTCCCAACGACCGTGTTCCAGGCGTTTGGCATCGTCACCACGGTCCTGGTGAACCAACATCACGCCTTCCATGCCTTTTATGCGTTGCGAGATCGCTCCACGGCGACGTTCTCGCGGGTCTCGTTCCTTAATCTCGCTCTCTCGCTCGGGGCCACCCTCGGCATTGGCATCGGCGCGTATGTCTCCTTCCTCGGGGCGACAAAAGACGACATTTTGCACAACTATGACTTCACCAAGAGCCCCAAGCACCTCTACTATTGGATGCTCGTTCCGCCCTGCGCCGTGGTTGGGATCGCGATGGAGGTATGTGATCGTTTCCCTCAATCTGGTGGCCGCCGTAGATAGGCTTCATCGTCGTCCCTTGCCGCAGATCATCCTCGTTCGGCACTCGCTCCAGTTCCTCAGCCGCTCCATGACCGCCGTGGAGGTGCGGAAGGAGGATGTGTTGTTCGCCTCGCAGCACGCGGCAAAGGCCATGTCCGAGCAGCAACTCCTGGACGAGGAGAACTGCGCGTGGACCCCGCGGATCTTGACCATGCTCCTCCTCCTCCTCCTGGCCCAGGTCGCCATCTTCTTTGCGAGCAGCGTGGCGACGGTCCTGAGCTTGACCGGGGGCATCGCGGGCATCGCGCTCTGCTTCATCCTCCCCGCCGCATGTCTCCTCAAGCTCCCGAGTCCCGCGTCATCCAGCGGCGGCTGCTGCTCGCGGGTTCTGATCCCGTGTCTGAGCATTGCCGTCGGGATCATCGGCTCGATTGCGTGCATTATCACCACCGTCATTGGGATGCGGGGTGGATCCTTGAGCCTGCCATTTTGACGTCATACTGGTTGCAGTCCATTCCTGAAATTCACGTTTTCCAATCATTTTCCCTCTGCGCACATGTCACAGGCGTCGATCTGATCTGTTCGGATCAGACCGACCATAAAAAAACAAAAAACAGGGAAGAAAAAAGAACACGTCGTGTTTAAACCGGACAGCTGAGGGCCAGCTCGTTCCCTCGACACAATGCCCATATATACTGTGGTGAGCAATAATTCAACTGGGTCCATTAGTGACATCTTGCCCCATCATCGCCATCGTCATCACCATCCCATCACTCCTGCACAGTTCGGCCTCCTCATTATACATCCATCGACGTCGCGCCGCCGCCGCCGCTGCTGCCAATTCGACTCCCGGGGAATGCCCCAGAACGCGCCACGGAGCCCACACCACCGC
>JAADYI010000539.1:0-15735 GCA_023338185.1 Lagenidium sp. CBS 127285
GCCCCCCCCCCCCCACACACACGAGACTTCTCGCGTGGTGGGCATCGATCTGGACACCTGGGACGAGCAGTTGATGAGCATCATCCACCTGGTACCTGGATCTGCACTTTGATATTGTTCCCGAGTTGTGCTTGTGGTGCGAAGACCCGCGTCGTTACTCCATGAACGTTAGTCTGTGGTGCAGTCTTCGCATCAGTGCATGAGGATGCACGCAGGAACAGTATCCGACCCGACCACAACCAACGCATCGCATCGCATCCGTATCCATGCGACGCCCATCCATCAACTCACCACAAGAACGGGCCGCGATACCCTATCTAATTCACGAAATAGACCCTTGTCTATGCGAAAATCACAGATACATCTCCCACCAGTGTAAACCACCCCTCCCCATGGTCAGCCTCACTTTGACCCACTTGGCAGTGTGGTCGGGCGGGATGTCACTCACCACCACACCACAGCACAACCATCTTGTGTGTGTGTGGTCCTTGCATCCCGCTCAGTTTCCGAAATCCCACCCGCGAAGCATCATGACCGAGCGCGTCAAGACCCGCCTCACGGAGGCCAGCGGGCCGTCGATCGCGGCCAATGAGCACCAGAAGATCGGCGGCGAGTTCACGCTGACCCCGAATCCGCCGTTTCTGGCCACGCGCATGGCCGTCTACGACCGGATCATGGCCACGCAGCGGGCCGAGATCGCGGCGCTCGCGGCCAAGCAGCAGCCGATCCGCATCGAGCTCCCCGACGGCGCCGTGAAGGAGGGCATCGCCTGGCAGACCACGCCCCTGGACGTGGCCCTGCAGATCTCGCAGGGCCTCGCGGACGCCGTGGTCGTCGCCAAGGTCACGTACCGGGGCCACGTCGAGGACCCGTTCAGCGTCACGGCCGCCGACGTGGACGGCAACGAGTCCCGCGACGAGAACGGCGCTGAGGGCGGTGGCTGCTGCGCCGCCGGGGGCGCCCAGCACAGCGAGCTCTGGGACGTGTTCCGGCCGCTCATTGGCGACTGCAAGCTCCAGTTGCTCAAGTTTGACGACAAGGAAGGGCGGATGGTGTTTTGGCACTCATCGGCGCACATTTTGGGCGAGAGCCTCGAGAACCTCAAGGGCTGCCACCTCACGATCGGGCCCCCAGTCGAGGGTGGCTTTTACTACGACTCGTACATGGGCAAGGAGACGATCCCCGAGGCCGAGCTGAGTGTCATCGAGAAGGAGTGCCTCAAGGTCGTCAAGGACAAGCAAAAATTTGAGCGCATCGTCCTCACCAAGGCCGAGGCCCTCGAGATGTTTGCCGATAATGTCTTCAAGACGCAGATCATCGCGACCAAGATCCCCGACGGGGGCAAGACCACCGCCTACCGCTGCGGCCCGCTCATTGATCTCTGCCGGGGCCCCCACGTGCCCCACACGGGCAAGATCAAGGCCCTCGCTGTGACCCGCACCTCGAGCACGTACTGGCTCGGCAAGACGACCAACGACAGCCTCCAGCGCGTCTATGGCATCTCGTTCCCGGACAAGAACCAGATGAAGGAGTGGAAGCACTTTCAGGAGGAGGCCGCCAAGCGCGACCACCGCCGCCTCGGGCTCAGCGAGGAGCTCTTCTTTTTCCACCAGCTCAGCCCCGGCAGTGGCTTTTGGCTCCCCCATGGCTCGGCCGTGTACTTCAAGCTCCTCAAGTTTATTCGCGAGCAGTACCGCGAGCGCGGCTACACCGAGGTCATCACCCCCAATGTCTTCAACATGGAGCTCTGGAACATCTCGGGCCACGCGCAGCACTACAAGGAGAACATGTTTGTCTTTGACGTCGAGGGCCAGGAGTTTGCGCTCAAGCCCATGAACTGCCCATCACACTGCCTCATGTTCGATCACCGCATGCGCTCGTACCGAGAGCTCCCGATCCGGTACGCCGACTGCGGCGTGCTCCACCGCAATGAGCTCAGCGGGGCCCTCACGGGCCTCACCCGCGTGCGTCGCTTCCAGCAGGACGATGCGCACATTTTCTGCCGTGACGACCAGATCAAGGCCGAGGTTCTCGACTTTTTGACCTTTATGAAGTACGTCTATGACATTTTCGGCATCAAGTTCAACCTCGAACTCTCGACCCGCCCAGCCAAGGCCATGGGCGAGCTCGAGCAGTGGGAGCGCGCCGAGAGCCAGCTCGCGGAGGCCCTTGATGCCTTTGTCGGAAAGGGCAACTGGCGTGAGAACCCCGGTGACGGCGCGTTCTACGGCCCCAAGATTGACATCATGATCACGGATGCTCTCAAGCGCCAGCACCAGTGCGCGACTGTGCAGCTCGACT
Source organism: Lagenidium sp. CBS 127285 (assembly GCA_023338185.1). Taxonomy (NCBI): domain Eukaryota; phylum Oomycota; class Peronosporomycetes; order Pythiales; family Pythiaceae; genus Lagenidium; species Lagenidium sp. CBS 127285. The sequence goes on from JAADYI010000539.1 coordinate 2,302, forward strand.
TCCAGTTGCCCATCCGCTTCAACCTCAAGTACCGCTCGGATGACGAGGAGATGTTCAAGCGCCCGGTGATTATCCACCGTGCGATCTACGGCTCGCTTGAACGCTTCATCGCCGTCCTCGTCGAGCACTATGCCGGCAAGTTCCCCTTCTGGCTGTCGCCGCGGCAAATCCTCATTGTCACCGTCGCGCAGTCGTTTGTCGACTATGGCTACAAGGTCAAGGACCAGCTCTTCCGCGCCGGGTTCGACGTGGAGATTGATGACTCGGGCAAGACCCTCAACAAGAAGATTCGCGAGGGCCAGCTCGCGCACTACAACTTCATCCTCGTCGTTGGTGCCCAGGAGCAGGAGACCAACTCGGTCAACATCCGTACGCGTGACAACAAGGTCCACGGCACCAAGACCGTCGAGGAGGCCATCGCCATGTTTAAGAAGCTTGAAGAGACCAAGTCTTCGGAGGAATAGGCGGAGACAGGTAGTGTCACACCACCGAGTAGGAGTTTTCAGGCTTTTGTGAGGCAGAGAAAGCAAAATACAATCGCGTTCATCACAGGAGAGCACAACGAGCGATGATCGGTCGTTGAGCAGCACAACATGCGTTGATTGATTGTTGAGGATATGCAGTGTCCATAACAACAGGATGGACATCTCGTAGTAGACTAAGAAGAAGACACGCTGCACCCGCTGGGTGGAGGTACCGGACTTGGTCAGGAGCTCACAAGGTCGAGAGCGCGATCTGGGCCTGCAACTGGCGCACTTGAATCTTCAGTTGCTGGTTCTCATCGCGCACGCCCGTGAGCTGCTGATGGGTATCACGAAGGTCCTTGGCCAATTCCTCATGGAGAGTTTGGAACTTGGCGAGGGTTTCGTGGAGCTTCTCATTCTTAGCCTCGAGTTCAATCACACGCGAGCGAAGGTCGTCCTTGCTCATGTCCTCAGTGATGATACGCGTGAAGATGCTGAAAATGTCGCTTTCGTCTGCATATCACAAAGATGAGTCCTCACGGTTTACATGCAGCAATGACGTGCGTTGCGGTTGTCATTCGTACCGTTCGTGTAGTCATTGTCGACAATGTTGACGAGGAAATACGTGTTGTAGATCTCCTGGATGATCCCGTACGAGGCCGACGAGGGCTCATAAGCCGAGGCCCATTGCGTCTGCCAGAGCTCAAAGGCCTCGTCCTTCCAGGCCTGGAAACTATCCGAGTCAACGACCGTCGGCTGGATGATCTCTTGCCCTGGAAACACCCCCCACGTGACCGCCGTCACGCTATGCGGGGGCTGATTCGTAAACTCCTTGCCCTGGAGGTTCATCGCGTGGTACGAGAGCTTGGGGTACTCGTCCATGGCCGCCAAGAGCTTCTCCAGGAGCCGCGGGGCCACAAAGAACTCGAGGTACGCCTTCTGGAAGACGAAGCCATCGTCCGAGCCCCACCCGAGCGTCGGGTCCGAGGACGGGACGCCGTTGGCCCGGGGCTGACTGTTGATGGTCAAAAAGCCATGGCCATTGATCCACTTGAGGTTCTCCTTGATGACCCCGCTCTCCAGCGACAGCGACTGCTCGCACCACGGGAGCTGCTTGACGGTGCCGTCGATGAACTTGCTAAAGACCCCCCAGACGTCCTCCGGGGCCGTTGGCTCGCCCCAGAGCTGCTTGCGGTTGACCTTGGGGCGCTTGAAGGCCAGGTAATACTCCGAGAGCTCACCATAAGCGGGACTCGTGCGGTCCCCCCAGCGGCCGTTGGGGAAGTCATCCCACTCGCTGGTCCGAGCGATGTAACTCGCCTGGCGGTTCGACCAAAAGATCGGGCGGATCTGCTCCGTGCGATCGTTGCTGCTGCCCGTGCGCCGGAGCGTCGAGAGCCACGGGAGGTCCCGCTGGTTCTTGGTGGGGATGAGGTCGAGGCCCTCGAGGACCTGCGTGACCGTCGACGCGAGGTTCATCGTGTAAAAGTGCAGCGACTTGATCCCCGCGTCCATGATCCGCCGGCACGTCTGGATCGCGAGCTCCGTGCCATAGCGTTTGACCGCGGCGTCGTCGTTCTTGATGGCCTCGAGCGCGCGACGGACGTCCCGGGGGACGCTCGTCTTGCACCAGCTCGTAAACTTGAGGAACGAGTTGTAGTTCTGGATCGGGAGGTAGCCCGGGAGGATGGGGATCGTGATGCCCGCGTCGCGGCAGTCCCGGACCCACGCGAGGAGGTTGTCGACGTCGAAGAAGAACTGCGTGATGATGAAGTCGGCGCCGGCGTCCTGCTTGAGCTTGAGCCGCGCGAGGTCGAGGGCCCGGGCCTCATTCGACGGCGGGAGCTCCGGGTGGTTCCACGACTCGGTGTGGACCTCCGGGTACCCGGCGCAGGCGATGCAAAAGTACTCGCCATGCTCCTCGCGGATGAGGCGGATGAGGTCGACGGCGTTGTTGAGGCCATTGGGGATGGGCTTCCAGCGCTCGGCGCCGATGGGCGGGTCCCCACGGAGCGCGAGGATGTTGCGGATGCCGGCGGCGCGGGCGTTGCGGAGGATCGCCTTGATCTGCTCGCGGGGGAGGTGGCACGTGAGGTGCAGGAGCACGTCCAGCTGAAACTCCTTCTGGATGTGCGCGCCGATGCGCAGCCAGAGGCGCTCGTCCTTGAACGCCGAGCGCCACGTGAGCGTCACGAACGTCGGTCGCAGCGAAAAGCCCATTTCCTCGACGCGGTTGAGGAGGTTGAAGACGCCGTCCTCGGTCTTGGCGGGGAAGAACTCGAACGAGATCGTCGGCCGCGACGAGGAGGACGATGCGGAGGACGCGCCGTTCATCGTCATCGGGCCATTGCCATTGCCATTCCCATTGGCGATTGTCCCTGTCGTCGTCGCGCCATTGACGGTGTTATGGTTGGCGGCGGACGTCGTCAGGCCATTGCCCCGGGGGCTGTTGTCGCCGTTCTTGCCCGCGTACGTGGCGAGGATCGAGTCGATGATCTTGCCCATGGCTCCCCACGCGCAGCAGCAGCAGCAGCAGAGACACAGCCAGCCAGAGGCGAGAGACCGGGGCAGCGACGCAGACGCAGATGCAGATCGCGGAGGGGAGACGACAGTCGGGGGTTGGAACTGCCAAATGTTCGCCGTCTCCAGTCAAGTCAACAGAGACGGATGCGGGATGAGAGGGCCCCATACCGGATGACGGAGGGTTTCCCTCAGTTATCTGGTGATTGTGCAAACTTTGTGGGGTTGACCTCGAGCATCTGCGAACGGAGGTCAACTTTGGTGTTTAAAACAATCCCACAGCGCGTGGGTCTGAAGGGTCCGACGGCTCGTGGGCCACGGGTCACGCACGTCGGAAACCCGGATCCGGATCGGATGCTGTTGCTTTCTGGATCGGACGGTTTAACCACTGTGGCGCGTGTGTGGCGCGTGTGTGTTGGCTCATCAGATTCGGAAATTCCCACTCGACTCGCACACTCCTCTCGACGACGATGCTGACGACGCTCGCCAAGCGTTCGCTCGCCCAGCGGGCGACGATGACCCGTGGGATCGCGACGGTCAAGCTCCCGGACCTCCCGTATGACTTTGGCGCGCTCGAGCCCGTGATCTCGGGCGAGATCATGCAGCTCCACCACCAGAAGCACCACCAGACCTACGTGACCAACTACAACGCCGCCCTCGAGCAGTACGCCGAGGCCGAGCACAAGGGCGACCACGCCAAGCTCATCGCCCTGCAGCCGGCGCTCAAGTTCAACGGCGGCGGCCACGTGAACCACTCGATCTTCTGGACCAACCTCGCGCCCCCGAAGGAGGGCGGCGGCGGCGAGCCCGAGGGCGACCTCCGCAAGGCCATCGAGAAGGAGTTTGGCACGTTCGAGGACTTCAAGAAGACCTTCTCGGCCAAGACCGCGGCTGTGCAGGGCTCGGGCTGGGGCTGGCTCGGATACTCGCCCGAGGCCAAGCGCGTGCAGATCGTCACATGCGCGAACCAGGACCCGTGCTCGACCACGGGCCTCGTCCCGCTCCTTGGGTATGTTGAGAGAAGACATGAGCGAGCTCCTGTGTGTGTGAATGAAAGGGAAGGAGAGACTGACGGACGCTTGTATTCCTCAACAGCATTGACGTGTGGGAGCACGCGTACTACCTCCAGTACAAGAACGTGCGCCCGGACTACCTCAAGGAGATCTGGAAGGTGGTCAACTGGAAGAACGTCGAGGACCGCTACCTCGTCGCCAAGAAGTAACGAGCCAAAGTGGTCGCTCTACTCGTGCGTGCGCATGCATGTCCATCCGCAATATTCCCGCGCGCCCCGCCCCCTGCCTGAACGACCGAACGGACCGACGAACACGACCGAAGGTCTGCTTGTCGCGAGGCCGTCCGGAGGTGGTCGCGCAGTCCTCCGCACATGGAATATAATGCAAAAACAACAGTTCTTCCAACCCGCGGGAGCGTTGTAGTTTACGCATGTGCGCGCGTTGGTCGCACGTATCGGTCATGGGGCATCGTGCATCGTCCATGGGGCACGCACGTCCAGCTCGGTGCAAGCGATCGCCGCAAGGTGTTGACCGCGTTTGTGATCGTCTTGTCCGTGGGCGGGAAAGACCATCACTCGTGTTGGCCGCTTCAACTGCCTCTCGTGCGACCTTCGGACGACCTCCGTCCCTCCAACGAACAGACCGTCGCGGCGCCATTCCCCCACCCGACCGAGGACGCACGCCGCAAGGGCGATCTTGCCGCTGTTCCGCGCCACGCGAGCGTGTGCTGTGTGCGCTTGCCTCATGTCGCCGCCATCGTCGTCATCATCCTTGTCGTCGTCGTCGTCGTCGTCGATGCCGATGCCCCCGAACCCGACGCTCGAGCGGACCTTCCGGGGCCACCGCGGGGCCGTCACGGCCGTGAGCTTCCACCCCAACATGCAGCAACTCGCCTCGTCGTCACTGGACGGCGCGGTCATGGTCTGGAACTTCCGCCCGCAGCTCCGGGCGTTCCGCTACGCGGGCCACAAGGGCCCCGTGCTCGACCTCGCGTTCGCCCCCGCGGGGGACCTCCTGGCCTCGGCCTCGCAGGATCGCACCGTCCGCCTCTGGCGCCCGACGGTCCAGGGCGAGAGCGTCGCGCTCAAGTGCCACGCCGGCGCCGTCCGGAGCGTCGCCTTCTCGACGTGCGGCTCGCAGCTCGTCACGGCCTCGGACGACATGTCCATCAAGCTCTGGCGCCTCCCGACGAGGCGCTTCCAGTGCTCGCTCACGGGCCACAGCAACTGGGTCCGCTGCGCGCGCCTCGCCCCGACGGACCCGACGCGCGTCGCCTCGGCCAGCGACGACAAGACCGTCAAGCTCTGGGACGCGGACCGCCGCCTCTGCCTCGCGACGCTCTACGAGCACGCGGGGATCGTCCACGGCGTCGCCTTCCACCCAACGGACGCCCAGGTCCTCGGCTCGTGCGGGGCCGACCGGGCCGTCAACCTCTACGATCTCCGGGGGGCCCCGCGCCTCGCGCACCACTACCGCCACGCGCACGACGCCGCGATCACGAGCCTCGCGTTCCACCCCTCGGGCCATTACCTCGTCACGGCCTCACACGACCAGACGCTCAAGATCTGGGACGTCCGCGAGGGCCAGGTGCTCTACACGCTCCACGGCCACGATGGGCCCGTGCACACCGCGCGCTTCTCGCCCGACGCGCGCTTCATCGCCTCCGGGGGCACCGACGCCTTCGTGATGGTCTGGGAGGCCGACATGGCCAAGTGCCTCGAGGGCCCGGACCCCGTGGTCGTCCGCAATGACCAACATCGGCCCTCCCCCGTCGCGCGGGCGCCACCGCCATGTCACGTCGATGCCACCGTCACCACCGTCGACGCGATGGCGCCGCCCGAGATCCGCTCACCCATTGGGAATCTCCCGCGGTCGCCCCCGCCCGCCCCCCATCAGCACCGGCCCGTGCTGCCAGCGGCGGATCGCGGTCCTCGAGCGCCCACGACGGCCGCGACGGATACTACAAGCACAGTGACGGCCCCAGCCATGACAACAGCGCCCCAGAGCAACGGCGTCACCACCATCAGCGACCACACCGATCCGGTCCCGGCCCCGGCTCTGAGCCAGCCACCGAGTGGGGACATGGCGGCCACACTCCAGCACATCGTCGGGCAGCTTGAGATTATCACCCAGACACTGACGGTGCTGGAAGAACGCATCACCATCAGCGAGGACCGCATTGCCGATCTCGCCAGGAACCAACAACAGCTCCTTCAGCAGCAGCGGCACCAGCAACACCAGCAGCAGCAGCAGCAGTCTTCCGTCTCCTCAAAAGAAAAGACAGGCGGCTCGATGCCGTCGTTGTGAGATAAGGGCCAATGCCAAGTCATTCATCCTCAATCAGCGAAGCGTGCATCCCGCCCCATGGGGACGCGCCCTGATCGATATGCTGGTTATTTGGGCCGTGATGGCGCGACGGCCACTCTGTCTCTCTCAGTGGGTCATGTCGGAGGATCTCTCGTCCGGCAATCGATTCACTTGTACGCGCCCAGCACCTGTCAGCTCGGAATCGCCACTTTAGTCCACGAATGAGCAACGGGATGATTCCACTCCAACATCTAAAAATCTGGAGATGGAGCAATTGATCGTCTTGGACAAGTCGATATTACCTGGCGTCTGTAGCGATTCTCAACCCAGTGAAGCCGCACAAGTTCGCGCGCGATCCACATGGTGGCATCGTTGGATTCTCCCACGCCGAGTGGACGCCCTGATACAGTTTTCGACGAAAGGTCGCGCGTTCGGGCTCGAGCGGATCATGATACCAGCAACACCAGCTGAGTCACGGGCTCCTCACTGAGCATGGCCTCGGATGCATGGGAGCAGGCCGTCGACCCCGACTCGGGTCAAGTCTACTACTTCAACCCAACGTACGTTCGAACGCGTGCTACGTCGATGGACCGCCTTGTTCCCGGCACCCGCTGAAAGTACGCACTCGCTCGTGGCCGTTCAGAACTGGGGAGACCTCATGGGATCCCCCTCTTAGCGATTCTCCCGCGGTGGACGACGGTGACGAGTGGCGCGAGGCTTTTGACGAGGCCTCGCAGACCGTGTACTTCTACAATCCCCGCACGGGTGAGACCTCATGGACACGTCCGTCGCCTGTTAGACACGAGGATCTCGCGTACCTTGTCTTCGCCGTCGTCCGCCTGCAGTCGCTCTTTCGTGGGCGACGGGCGCGTCGTCGAGCCGCGCGCCTGGCGAAGGCGCAACATCACGTCTCCACCGACCCCGTCACCGGCCAATCCTTGTACACCAACAATCGGACGGGCACGTCCTCCTGGACGCGGCCCGCACTGTTTGCGTATCTTGGTGACGACGACGAAAACGACGATGCGAACGCGGCAGAAGGCAACGGCGACGACGACGACGATGACGAGGACTTTGACGACTTCCAGCGCCAGCTCGAAGACGATGAGGAGGCGGCGGGAGCTGTCCGATCAGCCGGCGCCGGCGCCGACGCGAGCGACGACGAAGACGGCGCGTCCGAGTCCTCCGTACAACGGCGTCGCCGGTCCCAGCCACGATCGCTCGCCCAGCAGCGCGTGGATGCCGCCGAGGACCTCGGGGACGCGGCCACGGCGTTGGACCTCAGCGGCCTCCGTGCGTGGCGCTTGTCGTCACGGATCTGGAACCTCGCGGGCCTCCGCGAGCTCTCGCTGGCCCGGAACGAGCTCACGCGCATCCCATCGGGTATCCAGGACCTCGTCCACCTCGAGACCCTGGACCTCAGTGACAACCAGCTTACGCGCCTCCCGTCCTGCCTCCAGACGACGACGACGCTCACGTCCCTTAATGCCGCCAAGAACCAGATCGCCGATTTCTCCCCACGACTGTGGAAGCTTCGTGGACTGCGCCACCTCGACCTCAGTCGCAATGCCCTGAGCCAACTTCCGTTTGTCGAGGGCGACCTCAGGTTGCTCCGGGACACACGCGAGTGGCAAGTGGGCATCGGGCTCCTTGGGGACCTTGAGTTCCTGGACCTCAGCCACAATCGTCTGGTCGCGGCCCCGTCGTCCATCGAGAAGTGTCAAGCACTTAAGCACCTGGATCTGTCCCACAATCGCATCCGTGCACTGGAGGAGGAGACCCTCGGGGGACTCGTGGCGCTGCGGCACTTGGATCTCCGACACAATCAACTTGAGGTGCTTCCCGAGACCCTAAGTGCCATGACGTCGCTGGAGCGCCTCCTCCTCGACCACAATGGCCTCGTGGCGCTCCCCGAGGGCATCGGCAACCTACAGGAGCTCGAAGAGTTCACATTTCGGGAGAACAAGGTCGTTCAGATCCCCGAGGAGGTAGGGGCCCTCGGGCGACTTCGACATCTCGCGTTGGACCGGAACCCCGCAGTCGCGACGCTGGGCGTGTGCTTCCGCTTCCTCCCAAGCATCACGATGCTCTCGGCGCGCAGCTGCGGGCTCGTGGCCTTTGAGAGCATCGAGTTCCTTTCAAAGGCGCCTGTGCAATGTCTCGATCTCGCCCAAAACTCGCTCATGGATTTTCCGGTGACTGTCTCGCGAAGCGTCATGAAGGGGACCCTTGACGAGCTGATCTTGACCCATAATGCCCTCCGCACGTTCCCCGTCGAGATCGTGACGGCCCCGTGCAACCGCCTCCGTCGCCTCGATCTTGGACACAACCACTTGCGCCACGTTCCGCCTGAAATCGTCCGCCTGCGGTCGCTGCAGGAGCTCATTTTGAGTTACAACACTCTCGAGGACCTCCCCGAGTCCCTCTCGCGCCTCCCGCAGTTGACACTGCTGTATTGTGATCACAACAAGCTCACGACGCTCCCCCTCGGTCTCGGCTTCCTCCGGACACTCCGGCATCTCAACGCTGCGAGCAACCTCCTCGACACGCTCCCATCGTCACTGATCGACTTGAAGGACACGCTCAAGTCCCTTCATCTGAACGACAACTGCCTCATGACGGTCCCCGCGGCAACCTCATTCCTACCGCCGTCGTGCTTTGTGGACCTCTCGAACAACCCATTTTGCGAGGATGCCGAAGAGCGAACAAAGACCCCCGAGGTGATGTACGCCTCGGCTCTCGACTGCTTTCACAAGGGCGAGTACGCAGAGGCCGAGGCCCTTTTATCGTCGTCTCTCGAATCCATCGACACCTGGCCGCATATCATCCGCAAGCAACAGCATGCGCCCCATCTCTTCCTGCGGGGACTCACACGAATGTTCATGGTACGTGCACCAGGACGGTTTGTAGTCGTTCTTTCATTTCTCATATCGCGCGTCTCGTAGGCCCAACGCGCTCAGGAGGAAGTCGATGCTGCATCGACCGTTGTTTATGCCTGCGAGAAGGATGTTCGCGAGTCAATGTTGATCCGGCTAAGGGCCCAGAAGCGGCGGCTCAAGACCAACCGCCCCGATGTCAACCCCATCACGCATCCGACCAAATCCGAGTGCTCGAACCAGCTCGAGGAGGAAGACGAGGCGCATCACCACCGCCAACAAACACTGCAAGACGCGGGGGCCCAGCGCTTAGCCGCTCGATCGGTGGTGGATCGCCTTGCTGTATCTGCGCATGAGGATCTCCATGAGGCCATCACGAGAAAGGTCCCCGAGGCCGCCACTGCCTACTTCGTCAAGGGAAAACTGGAAATGCGGCTTATGCGCTTCGATGAGGCCGTGCGAAGCTTCACGGAGGTGCTTCAGTTGACAAATGCGGAATCAAGAACAACGAAGGACAACCAGGCAGCTGAGCCGGATCCGTCGACAGTCCCTGCCATCAGCGTTCCCGTCTATCTCCAGCGAGCCGAAGCCTATCGGCGCCTCGGACAGCTCCCACATGCCCTGGCCGATCTTCAGTGGGTCCTCCACCACCGCCCCGTTGGGACCGATGCCGTGCACACAATGGCGCACACCCTGACGCTCGAGTGGGCGGTCCAGAAAGTCGAGTTCTTTGTCGACCACGAGAGCCTCTTCCGGGCCTTCGATGTCGACTCCGACTCGGGGTACGCCCGTCGACCCGAAGTCCACGACCTCCATGTGATCCGAACAGAGAAGGAGGCTCGGGAGCGCAAGACCCTGACCCCAGTGCAGCGCTTTAACGCCAAGGTCGAGGGGCTGTTGAGTCAAAAGGACGCAGAAGCGCAGCAAATGCGCCAACGCCTCCAGGAAGGCTATGACAAGCGCCTCCGGGTTCTAGAGCGCACACGGGCGTTCAAGCGCGAGATCCGCGAGAACTTGCAGATGGAACTGGAAGAGGCGACCCAACGAGCCATGGAGGCAGAACTCGCGCGACTCGCTGAACTTCTTCGCCAAGAGCTCGAGCGCGAGTTCCATGAGCGGCTGTACATGAAATATGAAGACGAGCTGACCCAGTGGCTCGCCAGCGAGGAGCGCCGCCTAGAGGCCGAGCGCCGTCGCCGCGAGGAAGACGCCAAGCGTAAGGCCGAGGCCAAGGCCGTCTACGAGACCCGCCTCGCACGCCGCGGGGGGCGGCGGCAGCAGCTCGCGTCGCGAGGGACGGGCCGACAGACAACGTCCACCAGGAGGAGCCCCTCGCCATCAAGTCGCGGCGGGAACAAGTGATCCGTGGGATCACACACGCTTTTGGGGCCCAAGGGAGACTACACTTATCCTCGATGCAATCAACTTGGCAACGCCAACTGCCAATCAATGTGCCGCCACGCGGCGGAGTGCATCGGCGCCGCACTGGGGCTTCACGCTCACAACGACGAGATCTGCGAGCTGGACGAGGAGAGCGCCATCCTTCCGCTCATCGGCACCGACAAGTGCGACCAGGTGATCGCCAACGCCCACACGAAGAAGGCCGACGACCGGAATCGCGGCCCAGGAGAACGAGCGACGATAACCTAATTGGCGAGGGCCCTGGCGTCGGTTCATTTGACACGCTGCAACCATGTAAAGTGGAAGTGAAATCAGCCAGGATGCTTGAACAACTTGCCTGCTTGCTCAACTTTACAAGCGACGTGATGGTATCAACAAACTGAAGCTGATCATCATCATGCACTCATGCAGCTCTCGATCGTGAAAAATCGTACATAGAAGGATGACAGTTTGATTTGGTGAAGCATTGCTCTGCTTGAAGTTGTATCGCTCGTCGGATCTGGCGAACTTGGTCTTTCGGAGCGTCCGGGCACACTTCCGTGTCCTCGTCGGTTGCGTATCGGTCCGCTGGGTGGTGCTGCTTCATCATCTTCGCCACGCTGACAACGATGCTGCCAACGGACAGGCATCAGAGTAAGAGTCTGAGCACTCACGAAGCCAAGAAGAAAGAGGTTGTTGGCGGAACCCGAAACAACAAGCCGCAATCGAACATGGGCTAGTCCGTATGTGATTTTTTAATATGGTACCGATTAAAATCCTACAGTAACACACAACGTCCCAATTTGCAAAAAGCTTACGGTGATTGCCGTTGTGATGGGCCCGTGGGTTGGGATCTCCTGTGGTACGGTGTATCCAATCGTGCGCTCGTGGCTCTCGCAACTCATTCCACACAATATGAAGTGTCTTGGTCGCAGTGCGACTCGCACTGCATGCACTGGTCGCATGTGCTTCCCCAAGTTCTTCCACAAGATTCTCCGAGTTTGGTGAGCACTTCACTTCTGCTACATACACCATGCAGCTGCTCTTGCTCCAGACTGTAAAGATGAGATCATCCCCTTCCACCAGCGCATCTGCAGCAGATGAGTGAGTGGTGGCGGGGGGGCGGCCACGTTCACTGTCCAGTCAAGAGTCTTGTCCGCGAGGGCCCCTCACGGACGGACTGGGACGGTCCCAGTTTTGGTTTTCCTCCGTCCAGGGCAAGAGAAGATGAAGCTTTCGACCTCGTTGCTCGCGGTCATCGTCGGCGTCGCCGCGTTTGTGGGCTCGAATCCCGTCGCGGCCGCCAATTCGACCTGCACGAGCTACACGCTTGGGGCCGAATCCGCGACCGAGTGGACCGTGAGCTGCGGCGCCAAGACCGTCGCGACATTCGACCCCAAGCTGCTCGAGTCCATCACGTTCAACGACGAGCCCCTGGGCGGAGACGGCGCATTCACGCTCAAGCCCCCGGAGGCCCCACAGCCGACGGCCGTTGTCTTCCCCAAAGCCAATGTGACCCTCAACGCACTCAAGTCGAGCGTGCTCAAGAAACTGTACGTGCGTCTCTCGAGACCTTGTGCGATTCTTTAACTAACAACGGTCGTGGATTGTGGAACAAAGGAACTTTATCATCAGCAGTCGAAGCACCGTCGAGACCTCGGTGACCATGAAAGAGGATACCTTTGAGGGCCTCGATGGACTTGTGGAGCTGTACGTTTTCTTCACCGCAGCATCGTGAGAGTCGTGGTTTTCAACTCCTCACCTCTTGATGGATGCCCAACAGCGTCGTCGGTAGCCCGGGAATCTTTGGTGGGGACCTCGATGTCCAGTTGCCCAGCAAGCCCCTGCGCATTCCCGCGTCCCTGAGCGAGCTGTACGTCCTGTGTGGCTGCGGTATTAATTGATTGATCGTGCCGCCGCCGACCGTTCCCACTCTCTTGTGTGCTAAGCAACTGGGCCAAGGTCCAGGCCACGATTGTGGATTTCGTCGTCGCTGGCGGCAAGGCCAACATGTCCCGACTGTACGTGCGCGTGCTGCTTGCTGCTGGTGGGGACGCTCGCAGGCAGCTGAGCTGTGTTCTTTCTTCTGGGATTCGATAGGATCCTGATCGGTAACAAGATGTCGATCGGCAAAATCCCCTCGGCCGTCTTCAACTCCCCCAACCTTGAAAAGTGCGTCGACATCAGCCTGTCGTCGGGAAACGTTGTGTCTTGACGGCGTTTGCATGGCTGCCTCCTCATCCGGCAAGGTTCATGCTAAATGCCAAGGTCGCCAAGCAAACGATGTCGCAAAAGCAGTTTGACCGCTTCAAGTTTTTTGTCGACAAGGGATACGGCGAGGCCGACGTCGAGTCGTTCACGGGCGAGTGCGCCGGGGGGACCAAGGAGACGCTCAAGAAGTATCTCATCTGCGTCGTTCCCAAGGGCGACGATGACGATCTGGTCGCCGCGGCCGCCTTGCCCACCAGCAAGCCACCGCCCGAGGCACCAGACTCGACCATGAGCAAGTCGGAGAAGAAAGACCTCGAAAAGCTCATCAAGGGCGCGTCGGCAGCATCGAGGCCATTCCTGCTACCGGTATTCACCATGGCAGCCGCCGCGGCGATGATCGTGCTGGTCGTGGCCTAGAAAATGCGCAAGCGTGAGGCGCCCAGCAGCAGCGATGGCTGTTTTGTGAAGTCGTAGTCTGCCCAACCAATGCGTTCGACTTCAAGAGGACCCCCTTTTTAAAAAATGAGAATCACTGGCCCTCCCTTGTGGTGTTAGGATATTGTCTGCGAATGGACACTAGTCAAGTGGATCTTCCTGGCGTTTCCGAGGTGAAGCCCCGTTCGTAGGGACGTCATCGGAGCCTGAGGGAGGGGGGGGGGGGCA
>JAADYI010000540.1:0-15725 GCA_023338185.1 Lagenidium sp. CBS 127285
GCACGTCTGCCGCGGCGCTGTCACTGCGCAGAGGCCGAGCGCATTGCGGCAGCAGCAGCAATGCAGCCCAGCACCAGCCACTCACTGGCAGTGCGCTCACACTGCGTCGTCCTTGTGACCGAGCTGTGGATGCATTCATTAAATGAATGCATCCACAGCTCGGTACACATGCAAATTTTGCATGTGTGCACGTTGTCAACGAAATCTGTGACAGGGCACCGGCCGGTGGGGTGATTGGTTGGCGGATTCAAAATGTGGCCCACACCATTCTGTACTTTCTCCGAAGGGGTTGCGCTGATTGGCTGATGGATGATCCTCAACCAACATCCACTGCTTAGTCGTATTCCTCAACGGACGTCGGGTAGTAGATGCCATCGTAGGGGGATTTCTTGCAGACCACACTGTCTTGGAACGTCTCCCGACCGCTCTCGAACATCCACAGCCACGACTCGTTGCCCGTGATCCCGGTCCTGTTGCCATTCACCACTTGGTTGAACGCCTCGCAGAAGGGCGAGCCACCGGCCTTGACCACCCCGCCGAGGGCGAGGTACCCCGACTCCTGGTCCACGATCCACTCGGGGAGCGTCTCGATGGGGGTGTTCCAGATCTTGATCGAGAGGATGTTCAGCGGCGGGCTCGCGCCCGAGGGGAGCTCGGGGAGACGATTCACCTGGGACCCGCTAAAGTGAATCGAAAAGAGATCCGGGCTGAGGAAGATCCGCGGGTCAATCGTCCGCAGCGGGGCATCCATGAGCGCGACGACGCTCAACTGGAGAGTGAGCAAGACCTCCGGGAACTCGTCGATCAGGGACCCTTCAAAGACGACGCACATCGTGTTCTTCCAGCTGTGGCGGAGATCGGACGGGAGGGTTCGAACGTTGGTGACGGAAAACTCGATGTCGGTTAGGAGCACCGGAAAGTCCCGAGCGAGGAGACCCTCCGGGAGCATCCCGTTCGTGAAATTGACTCGGACAAAAAACGCAAAACGGACGTTGGGATGTGCCGACTCGGTCAAGGCCCCGTCGGCGGCCCATCGATCGACGGTCGAGTTGTACATTTTGATGCCCATCAACTCGGTGAACTCGTGGATCGTAGCCGGGACTTGCACTTGGGGACAATGCCGAATGACCAAATACGTCAATGCCTGGGAATCGACACTCTGAAGGATCTCGTCCATCTCCGTCGTCGACCCGACCGCATCGGGGATGAACTTGCAATTGTACTCGACCAGGGAGCAGCCCGGCTTGGAACTCGTCCACGGGCGGACTTTCAAGCCACAGGCATGCGGATCCGATCTCAACTCAGCCCGCAGGTGGAAACCCAGGACCCCCACGCCCCAGATGAACATGAGCACGTGGGAGAGCTGGGCGAGGCGCTTGCGATGTCCGCTGTTGACAACGGGGACCACCACAGTGCTCCCTCGTCGGAGTTGCCCGCCTTCGCGCTTGCTCGTCACCTTGATCTGGTGGCGACTACGATTGTCGCCATTCAGAACGTTCCCATTGGGACTGATCCGCGCACGAGCTTTTGCTGCTGACCCCGTGATCAATGAGGCAATGCGGGAGTCGGAGAACAAGCTGGGGCTCAGATCCCGGTCTCGATACAGCAGGGCCTTCATGCCCTGAATGCCCGAGATCAGCCCAAACGAGAAAAAGAGCTTGGAGATGAGGTCCGTCCAGGACGTGACCATGATCAAGCGAAACTCGTTGAAGATGCGGATGAGGTGGTAGTTGTTGTACCAGTAGGCTAGAGGAAAGTCGGCTTCCGCGGGGTCGTACTCGCGAATGTACGGGATCGCGAGCGCCGTGGGGATGATGATCGTGGAGAAGAAGTCGAGGAAGATGTCGAGGATGAGGCACAGGAGGCGTTGCACGGCCACCGAGGACCGGACGACGTGATGCATCGTCGGGGTGAGCAGGCAGTTGACGACGAGCACCCCGACGTACAGGCGGTTGAGACTCTGGCTGGGGATGAACCAGCTCATCCGATACGCTTGATAGCTCTGCAGGATGGTCTCGAAGGCCTCCCGCAGGAGGTAGACGACCTCAAAGTACCGACCCGCGACGCCAAAGACCCCGCGGTAGCTGAAAAAGTACTCCCAGACCGCGAGCCACCGGGCCGCGAGGATGCCGCCCCACTGCCACAGGGCGCTGGTGAACGTGAGGCTGTCGGCCCGCTCCTTGGGGCTCCTCCGGAGGATGCTGCGCCGGGCGAAGAAGGTAACCTCGCGGTAGTAGAGCGTGTTGAGCAGCATCCCGAGGAGACAGTAGGCGTGGCCCGCGGCGATGGCATAGTGGCAGTAGCCGATGAGCGGGTAGTGGCGGACGTCCAGGGTCAGCGCGTAGTACTCAAAGTTGAGGGCGATGAGCGTGTCCGGGAGGAAGTGGTAGAGGTACCCGCCGGTGACGAAGAAGGCCATGGCCAGCGCGTGCACGAGGACGAAGCCGAGCCACCAGAGCGCAAAGCCGAGGGACGACACCCGCACGCAAAAGGCCCGCCCGCGCTGCTGGTGCTGCTGCGGCGGTGGATAGTGGTGGTGATGGCCCCGGGGTCGTCGGGTCGGGGCCTGGCCGCTGTCGCTGATGGCGACGGCGTCCATGGCCGTCGACAGCCGATGGCGGATCGCCCGGACGCGGGCCCGTGGGGGGCCGCCAATGGTGGCGAGGCACCTCGGGCCAGCGAGCAACGGGCGGGCGGCAGCGCCTCTCAGGTGCAGTGAGCGACGGATAGTACCTGGGGACCCGGAGTCCCGGAGCCCCCTTTGGTGTCTCTGTGTTGGGGGGCGGCGCTGCCTATAAATACTGCTACCTGGTAGTATTACAACGAGCAAAACGGCGTCGATGACAATAATGCGCGTGTGCGTGCGGTTACCGCTTCCCAGGCCGCCATCAATCGCGCGGTGACCCTTCCCCCCCCCCGACGGCCGCTCCTCCGAGGGCACCTAGAGACGATGCGTATGCGTGCGATGGCGGCGGCGGCACGATACTCGCGTCCATGAGGCGCAGTCCGACGGCAGAGCGTGTATTCAGTAGCAGTCGCAGGCCCCGCGCACCCACAATGCGCATTCATCATGTGGATATGCGAGCGCGACTCGCGTTGGAAGGGCCGCGTCATCTCACGCCGGGTGCAATTTACATGCAGACGCTGAGCATGGGACCGTGCCGATGGCGTGGGCCAATGCGGAGCGGGGCGCCTCGGTGGCGGATCCGCGTCGAGACGCGCGCAACATGAATAACGCGGTGATCACGGCGTTGGACGTGCTCTTGGTGACGTGGTGGCGTTTTCGTTTTTGTTTTTGTTTCTACTCGGCCCGACGCCATGGGCATCGCCGTCCGTCCCGGGCCCCACTGCGTCACGACGGGGGTCGTCGCGGGCGTGGCGCTCTCGCGGGCCCACCACAACTGGTGCTGGTGGGGGTTCCTGGGCCTTCATGCCCTCTGGGTTCTTCTGGCTCCTCGCAAGGATCTACGACGTCCTCCCACAGACCGCGCTCCTCCAGAACTTGGCCATGTACGACGTCGTCATCGACCCCCGACTGGTCCCCGTCGTCGCTGTCGCCTTCAAGGTCGTGGCCGCCGGGCACGTGGTCGTGGCCCTCGCATCGATCGTCGCCTCCGCCGCGGCCCGCCGCCTCGCGTTCCCCGGGATGAGCCAGCGGAGGGACCTGCCCCCCGCCACCTTGGCCCTGAGCAAGCCCGCGTCCTACACCGTGCGACCGAGGTCCCCACGACGTCGCTCCGTGCAAGGAGTCGTCGGGACCACCCGCGCCGCGCTCCAGGGCGCCTGGGATGGGTGGTTCGGTCCCCACGGGTACTTTGGCGTCGCCAGCCCGCACTTCGACGCCATCTTCCTCGCCCGCGAGGCCGTCGAGGTGGCCCTGCAGACGTACCAGGCCCTCCAGTTGAGCTGGTTCTCGTCCCGCCGGTGGCTCAATGCGCTGTACGTGGGGCTCCTCACGCTCAACTGCCTCGTGCCCGTGATCGTCCACCGCCTGTGTCCGAACCAGTCCCCGCGGCAGCGCCTGTGGTGTCTCCTCGCGGATGTGGTGCTAGACGTCACGACCACGGTCCTCGTCCCGGCGACGCTGCTCGTGCCCTACGTGGGGGCCTACGAGCCCCGCTTCCTCGACTTTTCGTTCGTCAAGTGGTACGACACCCGCTTCCTCGTCCCCCTGCTCAACGAGTCGCGCTTGCTCCTCGTGACGAGCCAGTTCGACCTCGCCTCGCGGCTCTTCTTCTGCCTCGGACTCGTCTCCGGGGTCCGCAGCATCGCTCGGCTCCTCGTCGTCGATCCCTCGGGTGATCTCGCGGCCCCCAAGGCCCCCACCGATTCCGCGCAAACCGTGAGCTCCCGGGGATCCCAATCGAGGACGACCGTCGACAGCCACACCGAGCGCGCGCACAAGGTCGCACCGCTTGTCACCATCGTCCACACCAAGGCCGGCGTCGTCGCGGGGCTGCCCACGCCCGAAAATTCGCACAAGCGCCTCGTGGATCGCTGTCATCGACTCTTTGCGATCTGGGGTCTCGTCGTGGGTGCGATTCACGTGGCCGCCGAGTTTCCACGTGCATCGCCAAGCTGCATCCTCTCGGTGCGCCCGTGGCTTCGGTCCCAAGCCGGCTGCGCTCTCTTCGAGTACAGTTGCTGGGGCAGGCACACGCGGGGCTCCACGGCGGAGCTGGACGATGCCTTCCGACAAGTCGATCCCCAGACCCTCGTGGCGTTGGTGATCCGGGACTGCCCTTCGGTCCACGTCCCCGCGGCATTGGGGCGTTTCCATGAGCTCGTGGGCATGAAGATCGTGAATTCGACCATCTCCTCGTGGGACGACGACGGGGCCCTCACCGACTCGGATCATCCCAAGATCTGCTTTCTCTTCATCGTCGCCACCGCATTCGCCACTCCTTCGGGCTCGGGGACGCTCCCAACGGGTCTGCTCACGCCGCAGTTCCCGCGCGGGCTGTTGGACGTGGAGATCGTGCGGTCCAACCTCCAGCAACTGCCGTCGGATCTCCACGAGCGCTGGCCCACAAGCATGGCCTTGGTATTCGAAGACTGCCAGTTTGACGCGTTTCCGCGGGTTCTACTCGACATGAATCCCATCATGATCGCGATGGTCGGGACCAACTTCGAGACGGTCCCTCGGGAGCTCTTCCAATGCGAGTCGTTGTCCTACGTGCAAATCTCCCGAAGCCCCTTGTTAGACATCCCCGAGGTCCCGCGCCCGCCGCCAGCATTGCAGGCCATCCTCATCAAATACACCAACGTATCCAGCTTACCCACTTGGATACGGGCACGAGACGGCGGCTACTTGGCGTCAGGGGGCTTCATCAGTGCGATCGAGAGCCCGCTGTGCCTTGATCCAGAAGAGGACCAAACTCCAGACGAGCACGTGATCCGTCAGTCCATCGACTGTACGCCATACGAGGGGGATGGCGTCTACTATCCCATGTCTGTGGATAGCTTGCAGTAGAACGACTTGGGGCACAGGCAAAACAAAATAAAACCCGAGTGAGATCAATAGAAGTACCTGTGTACTACTTCTCATACCCGAGAACCAATAGGAGCCTCCTCATGCATTCCTAGCGGCGTCTTCCCACTGCGAGTGAACTCGTCCGATTTGAAGTTGCTCGCCGGGCCGAGGGTCCACCAGCCGCAGTCGCATATTGTGATTGTAGCCCCCGGGGCACGCCAATCGTCGCTGGGCGACGATCGCTTCATTCAAAATCTTGATGCTCGTGCAGACCCCATACGCGCTTTTCATCCGAGCGTGATCCTCCTTCTTCTTGGCATCGGCCCACAAGTCGCTCGGTGGAACGGCGAGGAGCCAGGCATCGCACGCAAAGACGTTGGTGGGAATCAGATTCTTGTCAAAGACCCACTCCACGCCCCTCTTGTCTGTTGCCTTGAAGGCGGCAAAGCTCTCCAGCATCGGCGGGCCCTCCGCAATGGCTAGGGGCGAAAGGCTCTCCGTGCCACACGGATTCTCCTTGATCAAGTCCAAGAACCCCCAGTAGTCATCCGCGTCCTTTCCTGTTGCCGCAAGATTATCGAAGACGTTGAAGCGAACGTTGTGCTTGGAGGCGGCCAACACAATACCCACCATCTCGGCCTTGGCAAAGTTGGCATCGAGCTTCCGGCGCTTGACGGTGAGCGCACCATAGTCATCCACGATCGCGGCCAGATCATGCTTCGCCATGACATACGGTGGGCCCACGGCGTAGTACTCCAGGGCGTCTTCAAGCGTGACCTTGCATTCCGGACACACCTTGGCGTTGACCCCCGTGGCGTCGTCAAAGCCCGACGCGCCGACGTAAGACGTCCAGCGCTGGGCAATGGCCACGCCGTTCTTGACTTCGTCCGACACTTGACTCACCGCACGCTTGCCCTCGTAGACAAAGAAGCGCTTGTACTGTCGGAGCCCCTCGATGACCTCGGTGTGTTCCTGGTAGTTCTCCGAGTCGGCGTCCTTTGCCCGGGTGACCCGGTGCTGCCCATTCACCGCAAACTTGCGCAGAAAGACAAAATCCGGGGCCAGGATCACGATCACGCTCTCAAACACCGGGGGGTTCGCGTCGCGGAGCCAGTCCCGCAACCCAAAGGGCCGATTATACGCGGGGTACGCATCCGTCGATGTCATGGTCTCGATGGGGCGAGTCGCGTAGTTCTTGGTGGCAAAGACCGCGAGGTGTGGGTACAGCGCGCTCCGGGCGAGCACGCGCTTGAGCTCGTCCATGGTACAGCCACTGACGATCCGCGTGAGCCGCCCCGACTGCCCCACGCGGGCAAAGCTATGCGCGAGGACATCGCTCTGCCACTGCTCGGCGGCCGAGCAGCCCGTGACAAAGACAAAGTGCACGTCGTCGCTGCCGACGGCCCCCGGTCGCGGGGTCGGGGCCCGCGCGTCGGCCTGGGTCTGGTAATCCCCAAAGTTGGTCCGGGTCGCCGCGGCCGTGTCCATGGCCGTTGCCGGGGCCAGGGCGAGGGCCGTGGGCCACGTGGCCCCGCGAAACTCCATGGGGATCTTCTTGTTCTCGTTGAAGCCCCGAGGGCAATAGTGGCGCTTGTAGGCGACGAGGGCGTCGTTGTAGGCCCGCAGGGCGAGGCAGACGCTCATCGTGTGCCGGCGGCGGAGGATCGTGGGCACGCGCTCATAGCCGTTCGTGTGGGACGCCAGGTGCCAGAGGTAGCCCGTGGGCTCCCGGAGGAGCCAGGCGTCGCAGGCGAGGAGGTCCTGGGGGAGCTGGCGGTCGAAAAAACTCCACGCGCGGCCGTCGATCCACTGCGGGAGCGTAAAGTTGCTGGCGCGGATCGTGATCGGGTAGCTCTCGAGCTCGACGTTGCGGCCGGCCGACTCGTTACAGGGGTTGTGCTTGATGTCATCGACAAAGTCCCAGTTCTCGTAGCGGGACGGGTAGTGGTGGACGTTGAGCACGCCCGAGATGCCAATGGGGAGCTCGTGGTGGGCCGCGGCGATGGGCACGGCGAGGTGGCGCTCGGGGGCATCGAGGCGCTCCCAGATCGCGAGGATCGTCGGCAGCACGGCCTTGAGCACCGCGACCTCGACGACGTACGGGCCCGTGGCGGCGAACTCGCGCCAGTCGACGACATCCCGGGCCTTGGAGCCCTGGGCCGTGACCTCGGCGAGGCGCTCGGGACTGAGGGGAAAGCGCTTGGGCCAGTACCAGGCCGCGTCCTGGCCAAACCAGCGGGGGTCGTCAATGTCCTCGACCTCCCGGAAGAGGTTCCAGACGTCGACGCGCTTGGTGAAGATGGCGTCGCTCTCGACGAGCATGACAAAGTCATCGTCGGCGAGGCGGCCCCGGTTGAGCTCCTGGCGGAACCACTGGTCGAGGACCCGCCAGTGGAGGGTCGTGGTGAGCTGCCCGTGGCCCCAGAGGTTGCTGGACGTGGCGGCGGCGGGGATGGCCGGGAAGCCCATGCTCTCGACGCGGCTGCGGGGGTTCTTCCGGCGCTGGAGGTCCTCAAAGGCCGCGACACCGCAGCCGTAGACGAGGTGCGAGAGCGTGTCGTTGTAGCCCGCGCGGCGGGCGCTGTCGGCGAGGACCTCGGCCCGGACGAGCTCGTCCGGGGCGCAGCCCGAGGTGAAGGCCACGTGCCGCACGGCGCGGGTCTCGAACGTGAGCTGCCCCGTGAGGCGGTTCCCCGCGGGGGCGGGGGGGAGGACCTTGGGCCCATTGATCTGGCTCTTGCTGCTGTTGCCGGTGGTGGCAGTCGACGCCAGGAGTCGAAAGTTGAGGTAGGCGCCGAGGACGAAGACGGCGGCGAGGGCCCCGAGGATCCAGCGACGGGCGTCGCGAGGGCCCCCGCGGGCGGCGTGGGGCGAGCGCGTGGGCCCCAGAGCCGACGGCGGGGGCTGGCGGCGGGGGAGCATTTTTTGTTGGGGGAAAAGCGAGAATGCGCCGGTGTGGGCAACAACAACAGAAGAGCGAGATCTCGGACGGCGCGCGGGGATTGGCCGAAAGCACCGGACTATGGCTTCGGGATTGGTGGAAAAAGGCAGAACAACGGATTTTGATGCCATTTATGCAGCCAACGCGGTCGTCGTTGGGCGGTCATGGGAGCAGCTCGGCGGAGGCCCCCGCTCGACGACGACGGCGGCGGCCGCGGCGGGGCCATGAACGGGGGCCGTCGTCGTCGTGGCATGCGCTGCAGCAGCAGACGAGACCGCGGACGCGTGCTCCGAGGCCGCCGCGGCCGCGGCCACCGCCTGCATCGACGTGAGCGTCGCGCTTGTGTACTCGGAGGTCCGGCGGGCGATCTCGCAGAGCTCGACGAGGAGGTGATTGACGTCGAGGTGGCCATCGCTCGCCCGCTCGAGGAGCCCCTGGAGCCCGTGGTCGCCGCTGGCCCGCGGTTCGCTCCCGGTCTTGGCGCCGTCGGTGTGATCGGCGCTCGCCGATCGATGCGGGCGCTGCTGGATCATCGGCGGCGTCTGCGACTGCAAAGATGATGAGGACGGTGGTGGTGGCGGTGCATGAAATGGAGGCGAGCGGGTCTCTGGGAGCGACTGCCGGCGGCGTCGCGTGGGCGCCGGCAAGGCCCCAGCCGAGGGCCCGCGCGCGGGGTCCTCGTCGCCGGTGACAGCGGCCCGTCCCGGAAGACTCAGGCGCTCGACGATGGCCTCGGGCGGGGCCTCCGGTCGCGAGTGGGTCGTTGTCACCGCCGTCGTCACGTTTGTTGCTGTTGTGGTGGTGGGCGGCTGCTGCGGTGGGGGGGCGGCGTCCATGGTCGTCGCTCGCCGGCGCCACGATCGGTGACTCGCCGTGTCGTCGCTCCGAAGGAGGATCTCGCCGCTGGCGTCCGAGCGCCCCCGGGTCGCGCGGGTCGCGACAGTCGCGAGCGACTGCGGCCGGCGGCGAGGGCGCATCGGGAGGGGGCCGGCCCCGGAGGGCGTGTGGGGGGGTGGCGGCGGCGGCGCCCGAATCATCCTCGTCGGCACCGAGCCCTGGCGGCGGCGGTGGCGCGGGGGCGACGAGTCGAGGGTGAAGAACACGGGCCCGTCGTCGTCGTCGTCGTTGTCATTATCGCCGGTGCGTGCGCGGCCATGGGCCATCGTGATGGGCCGCGCGCCGAGGCCAAAGTGGGCAGCGTCCGGGGCCGCGGGGGGCTCGTGCTGGGCAAAGTGGTCGAGATCCCGCCGGACGTAGACCGTCGGGTCCTCGCGGCGGACGCGGCCGAGGCACGAGCGGCAAAAGCAGCGCGCGACCGCCGGGCGGCCCTGCAGCGGGGGGAAGATGGCTCGGCGGAGCCCGCACTGCGCACAGACCCAGAGGTGGCAGAGCGCGCAGCGGCGGTGGGCCAGCCCCGAGGGGAGCCCGCAGCTCCCGCACCGCCGGCGCTCGGGCACGGCGACGCCCTCGGCGTCGGCCACGACGTGCGACGACGGCGGCGGCGGTGCCCACTGCACGGCCCGGACGAGTTTCTTGGCGACACTGCAGTCGACGATGGCCGCAAAGCCCACAAAGGCCTCGACGAGCTGGGCCCAGGCGACGGCGCTGAGGAGCCCCCCACCGGGGTGGAACGTGGCCTGGTGGAAGACCTCAACGCGGTGGCCCGGGAGCTGCCGGAAGAGGCTGCAGCTGAGGATCTCGGCGCGGACGATGGCCCCGCCGCCGATCTGGGGGAACGCGGGGATCGTCAGCGAGTGTCGGAGCTCGTAACCGAGGCGGGCGTCCGGCGACGACGGCGCGCGGATGACGCCCGTGCCCTGGTCAGTCAGTCGTCGTCTCAGTCGGGGCCATTCGCATGCCGCATCCGAGCACGCCACCACGCACCGACAGGAAGACGAGGTCACGGTCCTTGACGAACAGGGGCATCCACCCCGCGCGCTTGAGCGCCCACTTGACCCCGAGCGAGCGGAACGGGTCCGCGGCCGTGGGCTTGATGACCGCTGCGAGCACGGCGGCGTCGACGATGCCGTCGCGGGTAAAGTGCGAGCGGGTCCCGCGCTCGTCGCGCGAGCTCCACATGGCCCCGTAGAGCACGTCCTCGAGCGTGCCGTCGATGCTCCCGACGCCCAGGAGCATGGGCTCGCTCGCGGCGATGCCGTCGGTGCCGCGCCCCCGCCGCCCCCGGCGCTGGTAGAGGCGCACGCCGTCGACCTGCCGCACGGGCCGCCAGAGCTCGTCGTCGACGGCGCGGCCGTGGGCCGACACGCAGTCCTCGTACCGCGCAACGTACTGCTCGAGAAGCCGGGTCTCGATGACCCGAAGCTGGTCGATCTGCGCGGGCGTGAGCTCGAGGGCGGGGAGCCCGTCCCGGCGGAGAAGGCGCGGGGGGGGCGGGTCCCGGGCCGCGCGCCGCGGCGCTGGCGGTGGGGCGCTCATCACGTCGCGCTGCTGCGCGCGGAGCATCGCGTTGTCGTGCGACAAAGGCGGCGGAGGTGGCGCTGGTGCTGGCGGGGGACGAAGACCCGTGGGGGCTAGTGGCGGAGGAGGTGACGGCGGCGACAGGGGGCGGCGTCGGCGCCGGTGGGTCGAGGGCGACGGCGACCGTGCGCGGCTGTGGTTGCTGCTGCTGCTGCTGCTGCTGCTCCTGTGCCAGTAGTCGGAGGTCGTCGCTGCTGCTGTGTGCGCACTTGCACGCGGCCGGCGCCTCAGGAGTGGCTCCATCATCCCCAGTGGCCAGCGACCTCTGTTGTGTGTGCCCAATTCCACTTTGCTCTGAGAATCCCACGCGTACTTAGTCGGGGCGATACGATGCGAAGCGCGAAAGGTTGCGGGAAGGTGCCCCGAATGTTGTCACCCATGGCGATTGGCTCCCAACTCGTTCGCGTGGTGGTGGTTGGCCACTGGTCGTGCATTAGCATTGGGCATTTCCGACAAGCGACCGACGTCCGGAGCCATGAGCGACGCCGAGGATAGCAAGAAGAGCAGCGGCAGCGGGCCCTCGTACGAGGAGCGCGTCAAGCACATCTCGGTGATCGCCAAGCCGCTGGCGAGCAAGAAGCACACCAAGCGCGTGTACAAGGTCGTCAAGAAGGCCACCAAGGTCAAGGGCATCAAGCGCGGCGTCAAGGAGGTCGTCAAGGGCATCCGCAAGGGCGAGAAGGGCCTGTGCATCATCGCCGGGGACATCTCGCCCATCGACGTGATCTCCCACATCCCCGTGCTCTGCGAGGAGCACGACATCCCCTACATCTTCACCCCGTCCAAGGTGCGTCCTGGGTCCTGGGTCCTTGTTTCAGCGGGTGTGTCCGAGTGCTGAATGTTCGCTTGTCCTTTTGTTGCGGTCTGTAGGTCGACCTCGGTGCCTCGGCCCTGTCCAAGCGCCCGACGAGCTGCATACTGATCACCCCCAACAAGAGCGGCTTCAACGTCGGTGACGCCTACGACGAGCTCGTGGCCGAGGTCAAGGAGCTCCAGCCCTCGTACTAGTAGACCAACGTTAGGTCGTGACGCGGTCTGGGAGCGGTTGGACGTGGGATTTTCCAGGAGCGCACCACGCGCCACTGCATTGCGAGTCACCGACTTCCCGTCCCCGCGCGCACGCACGAAAACTCTTGTTTGTATCTATCTAAAATCGCAATCCCCCCGACTTGATCTCGATGCCCGTTCGTTTGCTGTCTCGAGACGTCGTCTCGAGGTCTACGCCGACGACTCCCCCTGGGGCCAAAAGAGCTCCCCAAAGACTTGCTCGGCGACCTCGGGCCACGTCATGAGGCGCGTCGCCGAGGGGATAAAGTGGAAGAGGCTCCGGATCGACCGACTCGGATGCAGCAGCGTCAGTCGGAGGAAGCGCTCGCGGAGGAGTCGACTCGTGAGGGCCTCGTCTCCGTCCCCGCGGGCGACGTGCTCCCGCCAAATGTACGCGCGCCAGTACGGCATCGACAGCGTCGCGGCCCACAGCTCGCGGTTGCAGTGCTGCAAAACAAAAAACGACAGTGAGTTGTAGTGGTGGCAACGGATCCCAAGCACGTTTTTACCAGCGCTGCGAAGAAGATGGCGACGAGATCGTAGAGCGGGTCCCCGGTCTTGGCGTCGGCAAAGTCGATGACCAGTCGGGGTTCCCACTCGATGTTGCCGTAGAACTTTGCCTGGCGAGACTTGCGCAGTTCTTCGAGCCCCTCGTCCGTCATGAGGAGCTGATTCAACTGGACCTCCTCGGCTTCGTCCTCCGAGTCAGAGTCAGAGTCCAACGCATCGCAATCATCTACGCACGCTCGGGCAGCCCCGAGGGGCTTTGGCATGTCGGCCACCGCCTGCAGAATCGCCAATCGGGGTCCGAGGGGGATCCCCAGCTTCTCCAGGTGGGGCTCCGTGACCAGGGCCATTGTCGAGAGCGTGAGCTCCTGGGCCTCGACCAGGAGGGAGACGTACTTGTCAAGCCCAGCATTGCGCAAAACCACAGCGAGGTCGCGGCCATCAGCAGCAGGGGCAACACCATTCACCTCTGGTTCACCCGACAGCACCACCCCGAGCACGTTCTCGTCCGTCAGGTCGCCATGGACGAGCGCGGGGGGCGATGCAGCCGCCGACTGCGGGAGCATCGAGGTTGCGATGGCCTCGTGCGTCGCCGCCGGGAGGAAGTCGAGGAGGTCGTTGAGGAGCTGGGACGGCGCGGCATCCTCCCGCAGGTGAACTGAGTGGACACAACGTGAGTATCACACATCATGCCAAGTACCGCAAGCCCAAAACAACGCTCTCCGGTCACCTACAGGTCCAGGCGCCCTTGCGCTGGTGCAGGAGGTAGTGCGTGTACCACGCCCACGTTGCCTTGGAGTGACCGTAGAGCCCCCGTAGGTCCCCGGGAAGGGGCACCGCGTGGAGGAGCGGGAGGAACGTCCCGCTGACCCACGACGCCCACCGCTGCCAGCTCGTGCTGCTCGCACCAAGTCCGCTCTTGGTGAACTTGCCAAGGCCCACGAGGCCGCGGCGGTACTCCATGATGGCGTACGGCCAGCGCCACATCGTCCCATCGCCGTCCTCGTCGTCAACGTCGCTCACGTCGTGGAGGTGACCGGCAAAGTAGAAACTCGGGACGATGGTCCGGAGGGCCCCGAGGCGGCCCGTGCTGTCCCTGGCGGCTCGCAGGATCATCTCGTAGGTCGACCTCTCGACGCGATACGCCTCCTCCATGGCGTAGCGGAGGGTCATCGCCGTCTTGAGCTCGTGCGGGGCCAGGATCCCCGTCTTGTGGCGTTTCGCCGCGCGGACTCCGCCCCCTCCTTTGATGCCCCCCAGCTCCGTCACCTCACTCTCGGCCGAGTCGAAGCGCGGCGAGAGGTACGCCGTGAAGCTGAACTCGCCCCAGTCCTGGTTGAACTCGCTGTAAAACTTAACCAGGCGGTCGTCGGCCATGGCAAACGTCGGGTTCACGCGTGCCGTGAGGCTGCGGATCGTCGAGACGTTTCGGAGGACGTCCAGTGGGAGCTTGTGCCGGCGGTAGAGCGTCTTGAGGTGGGGCCGCCAGTGCCGGGGGACCCGGAACGTGTCCATGTACATGGCGGGGTCCAGGAACCCGTGCATGCGAGGAATCTGCGCGAGGCGAAACACGTCATAGGTCTCGGGGCGCCCCGCTGCGCGGAGCTCCTGCTGGAGGCGCTGGAGGCCGTGGTCGTGGCGGTCATCGAGGAGGTCCTGGGCAAAGGCAAAGAGGTTGTGCGAGTCGACAAAGTTCTGGGTCACGGCGATGGTCGTGTCGAGGTTGAGGACGAGGTGCCACCAGCCACTGGGCACGTAGATCACCTCGCCTTCTTCTTGGATGAGCTCGAGCGGGCGCTGGTGGGGGGCCAGCGTTGGGTACACGTGGAGGTACCACGCGAGCGAGGTCATGTCCGTGGCCTGCTGGCGACCGAGGGCGTTCTTGCCAAAGGCTCCGATCCCCGGCGGGGGGGAGCCCGGCGGGTACAGGGCCCAGCGCTTGCGGCCCTGGAGGAGCGCGTTCCACGCCGACGTGCGCGCGGGGTCCGTGTGCCAGGGGGCCCCCGAGCGCTGGGGGCCGATCACGAGCCAGCGAAAGTCCGGATCCAGGGCCTTGCCTGAGGGGCTCGTGGTCGTGGTCGTCGTCTTCGTGCCCTTGGCCGCCGCCGCCTCCCGGACAGTCCGCAAAAAGTCCTCCCGGAAGAGGCCCAGGTCCTCGACGTTGTAGTCCTCGAGGAGGCTCGGCATCTTCTCCCCAAAGCGCGGGTCAAAGATGTAGAGCGGGGTCTCATCCTCTTGCTGCGCGAGGTACGTCTGATAGTTTGCAAAGTTCATCTCGGTCGAGCGGTCGCCACACGTGTCGAGGTTGTGCGTGAGCCGGTGGCGGATGCTCGAGTCCGCCGCGAAGCGCGCGACGAGCTGGTCCATGGTCCACGTGGTCGAGGCCTTCCACTTGGTGATGGCATTGGTGAGGATGAAGGGCACCCGCGCGTACTGCCTGCGAGAAACGACAGCGTTAGCATCGGTCGTGTCGACGGAGTTATGTACGAATGGAAGCGCACGCACTCGTAAAAGGTCTGGTACGAGAGCTCGCCGACGTCAAAGCGCTGGATCTGCCGGGCGTACGGGTCCGTCGGGAGCGCAAAGTCCCCGAGCTGCATGTGGCTGCGGCACCAACGGCGGTAGAGGAAGTCCGAGCCAAAGTTGCGGATGGCCAGCGGCGGGAACTCGGGCAGGGCCTTGGGCCGGCGATCCGGCGTCGGGAAGAGCGTCGTGAGGCGCCAGGAGCGACGGAAGAGCGCAAAGTCGCCGCCGTGAAGCCGCAGGCAGTGGAGCATCCACAGGGGCTCCTCCCGGGCAAAGACGTAGAGGACTGCGGGCACGTTCGATCAGTGGCTAGCTGCCGTGGTCGGAATCGCGCGGCAGTCGTCGTGGTTCGTACCCGAGTTGACCTGGGCAAGGGCGAGGAGGTCCGGGACGTTGCAGAAAAGCATCCAGTAGGCGAGGAGCTCATCGTGGAGGCCGCGGAGGGCGCTGTCGGCGAGCGCCGGCTGCCGGAACATTGACTGGAGAGGGGGTCGGTCGAGGCTAGATGGCGGGCGGCGATCTCGCGCGAAGTGAAGTGCCGGATCGACGACGATGGCACCGCCCGTGGCGGACGCGGCCTTGGGATCACAGTGAAATCGCCAAATGCGAACCCAATCCCAATCACACGGTACTGTCTTGGTGAAAATGTCGGCAACTTGTAGACTCAACTGTTTCGTGGTAGTCGCGCCGTTTCATTTTCGACCAATAAAGAACTTCTAGAGCAACCATTTAACCAATCCGCGTCTTCTTCAA
>JAADYI010000541.1:0-15696 GCA_023338185.1 Lagenidium sp. CBS 127285
AAAAAAAAAAAAAACGGCGACTATTGAGTCAGCCAGCCCCCGACATCTGAAATCTCTCGACATCAGACGCGACACCAGAAATTACCATTCCCTCGACAGATCCGAGCTTGGCAGCAGCTTCGTATTCGTCCAACGCGGGTTCAAATTTGCCGGCGTGGAGGAGCAAATGCCCCCGCTCAAGGCGGAAGACAAACTCGTCGGGCCAGCGCGTTATCGACTCAGTGAGGCAACGATCGGCCACCAGGGGCCCATCGGTGACCCGCGTGAGCTCGCACAGTCGCACGAGGGCCCTCTTGATGGCATTTTCGTGGGCGACGTGGTCGACGCTGGGGTCATTGAGCATCGCGACGGCCATCCGGTAGTCGCGCATGGCTGCCTCCCAGTGCCCGAGTTGCTGGTGGGCATCGCCGAGGTTGATCATGCTCTCGAGGGCCGTCGGGCGAAGCTCGAGGGCCGTCTCAAAGTGCGTGATGGCGTCCTCGAAGCGGCGCATGGCCATCAGGCAGAGCCCCATGGAGTTGTAAAAATCGGGCATCGTGGCGTTGAGCACGATCGCCCGGTGGAGGACCGGGTGGGCTTCGGCGTAGTGCCCGGCCTCGTAGTACGCGAGCCCCATGAGGTGCGTCGTGATCGCGTGGTCCGGGAAGAGCTCGAGGATCATCCGGTAGACCTCGATCGCATTCCGGAGGTCGTCGTGGGCCAGGAGCTCGACGGCCATGTCGAGGGCCTCGGCGATGCTCATCCGGACCGTGGCCTCGGCATTGCGGGCGATCATCGACGCGACCTCGAACGTCCGCATCGAGTATCCAACGACCGCGCCGTCGTTCATGAGCCCCACGGACACGGCGTACTGGAGCCCGGGGACGAGCCCCGAGACGTGGAACGTCGTGTAGTTGTGCTCCTTGGCGAAGCAGCGCTCCTCCAAGCCACTCTGACGGCGGTCGACGTGGACATCCGGGGGCGCGTAGACCGTCCGCATCCCCAGGCACACGCGCTGGTCCCGGACGGCGGCGTCGAGCTGGTCCACGCGCATGGCGATCTCGATCTCCATGTCCGTGTGCATGAGCAGGTGGTCGTTGGGGGGAAAGAGGATCTCGACGAGCGGCATCGGGAGGAACGCCGAGGGCCGCGCCGGGCGGTGACTCCGAGCCGCCACGACGACGTGGGAGGGGCCCAGCGCCAGGGCGAGCAGCGCGGCGGCGATCGTCCGCATGATCAACAGGAGGGCTCCTGGGATTGTTTGTCTTTTGGATCGTCGAGGATGTGCATCACCATCGTTGAAGCCATTCTATGGTTCTCGCACCGTTGACGATCCTAATAGAGGGCTGTTCGGACTCAGATTACCGGTTGCATAGCCGGTCATGATGGTTTGGAGAGTTTTGGCATTTTTTTCAAAATTTGCGATGCATCCCCCCAACCACCAGCAGCTTCGAGTGCGATACAACTCGTAGCATAAACCGAGTGTATCCCGCGTGCCACACGGATCGATGGCGACGCTCGCCGGACGCCCGCTCTCGGCCACGCAGCAGCGTCGGGGGGACGCGAGCCGTTCCCGGGGATCAACAACGGGCAGCCGCGGTGTTGGCGTCGGCGTCGGCGGCAGCAGCAACGGCAGCGGAGGCAGTGGCAATGGCATCGCGGACGCAGCCACCGCCGCCACCGCCCGTTCAACGCGCGTGCCCACGGCGAACGACCTCCAGACCATGAGCTTTGACAATGACGAGGACTTTGAGCGCCTGCTCACGAGCTACGATGTGCCGAATGTCATGGACGCCCTCCGCCGGTACCTGGCCATGGAGGTCCAGTCGAGTCTGGTCGGGGCGACGAGCAAGCAGCAGTCGGCGCAGGTCAAGCGCAAGTTTTACGAGCGCTTCAACCAGATCCTCGACCGGATCTTCGGCAACGACGAGGTCTCCAAGCACAAGTACGGCGGCTGGCTCGACTACAGCCTCGGGGTCGCGACGGCGGCTTTGGGGGGCACCCCTGCGGGGTCCGCAAGCTCCGCATCGCAGCGCCAGAAGCGGCTCGCGGCGGCGGCGCTGGGCCCCATGAGCCCCGAGCAGGATGAGCTCCTGCGGATGGAGCGCTATGTCGAGTCACTCAATGGCAGCGGTCGGGCACTCACCGAGTTTCTCGGCTTTGTGCGGGAGGAGGAGGCCGGGTCCATGTTCACGCTGCTGTTCAAGATGACGCACCCCGTCGAGTTCAAGATGGAGCTCGAGATGCTCCCCGAGCAGTCCAAGATGTCGATCATGAATCGCTCGGTCTTCACGTCCGTGCTCTTCACGCAGCTCCTCCAGAAGCCCCTGACCAAGCAGCGACTGGATCCCCGGAACCCGGTGCTCTTGGTGTCGATCAAGGAGCTCTACCTGTTCTACTTTCTGCGCCACCCTGCTTCGGCAAACCATCAGCCCGGGCCAACTACGGGTGACGCGGCTAACAGCGACAACAAGCCTCGGTCATCCTCCCTTATGGGCTCCCTCTCGGATACGTTTGCTCGCCCGAAGCGCCGCACCGACCACAGTTGGCGGTCATTCTTCTCGGAGGGCGTTGCGTCCTTGACCAAGGGAAATCCCTATAATGTCCTTTTGTTGCAGTACCTGCAGCTTTTCTTCCCGGACTCCACGCGGCCTGTTCAAAGCCGCTTCCGTGGCAAGATTCTCCAGCATTCAAATCTCTTCCTGCACATTATGATCGAGTTTTGGCTCCGACAAAATCTCATCCAGTTCTCAGATACGTCCGCTCCGCCTGGTTTTATGGATATGGGGCTGTATCGCACGCAACAAAAGTTGGTAAATCCTCTTGGGACCGTTCATACCCAGACGACGTACAAGGCGCCATCAGACGACCTGCTCTCGTCACTTGTGATGACTATTATCTATCTCCTCTCGGATTCCTTCTACCCCGCGGCAATTGAAGACACCTCTACATCCACTGGTTACTACTCTGGGATGGCTATGGGAAGTGGCGGTGGATACTTGACGCCCAGTGTCAGCGTTCTGCGTCGTCCGCTGTATGAATTCCTCCGGTTGGTGTTCTCGCGTGCTCCAATTGGGTTGTCACCGACCGCATTCTACGCGATCACGGACGTGTGGCTTGCGTACATCCAGCCATGGAATTGCCCTGTGTGGATGCAGTCCCAGAGCGCTTCAGGGTCAATGCGGCGAACTACTTCGGATGGCTCGGGTCAAGAAAATGGTGATTGTTCCAGCTTTGTCTACACACCTGTCTGGGAAACGTATGTCCTCGCTAATTATCACTTCTATACGACATTGTTGGGGGGATTCGTTGAGCGCGCCAAGGAACTGGACTTTACAGGTGCCGACGAGAAAGCGATTCTCCTCCTCGACAGAGTGCTTGGCATATTCAATCCTGAGCTGCTGTCACTGCTTCGTCTTGCTGCGGATCACTTGAACAAGGGTCAGCCGTACGCGGTCAGTTCGACGATGTATACACATCGAACGTCAAAAGCGAAATCAGTGGACAGGGAAGGACTTAGTCCAACACAGGCGCAAATTCTGACGTACTATTCGAAGTCTCTCGGCATTGAGTTGGTCGGTGTTGCGTTACATGCCAGTTATCATAGAGACGCAGAGCGTCTATTCGACAAATTGTGGAGCGACTCCGGCTT
Source organism: Lagenidium sp. CBS 127285 (assembly GCA_023338185.1). NCBI lineage: Eukaryota > Oomycota > Peronosporomycetes > Pythiales > Pythiaceae > Lagenidium > Lagenidium sp. CBS 127285. Next base: position 3,632 of record JAADYI010000541.1, read on the forward strand.
CTCTGGCACGGAAAACAACCCGATACCAGCTCGATCGCCTCGTTCCTCAACGTCGACGCAACCGTCCTCTCCAGGTTCTTCTTCTTGGTTCAGTCAACCTGGTGAAACCGCCTTCGAGCGCATTCATCGAATCAGCCGACAATTGCGACGTGTGTTCGAGATATCTGATGCTTATGTTGCATCTACAGCTCACTCGCGTTCCCACCAGTCATCTGCCGCTAATGGATGGGAATCATTGGAGCCCAGTCGCAATCTCAAGCTTCGCCATTTGTTGACAAGGGAAGGAATCCAGCAGCTTCGCACGGGTCTGCGCCTTTGCTCTCCAGATGAAGTCGCATATATTGGTGACCCGATGCTACGACCTATTTGCTCCTACGAGGTGCCGATCCTTGTTCGTCTATCGTACAGGGTCTCCACATGGCTTAATCGTCGCCTTGGGCTTCGCAATCCTTATAGTGGAAAGAGGTTTGAAGACAACGCCCTCGTTGACCCCAGTAGTGGATTCGCAATGTTCCGCTTCAACTTTCGGTTCTTGGCAAGCAAGCCGAATCTCGCCTTTTTGGGACTTTTCATCACCTTCGTATACTTGGTTCTGTTGTTGTGAGCAGACTGATATCCGCTTTGTGATTAATAAACCCAAAGAAGTGTCTGCAGCCCACAATTCTCTCTCAGTCACTATCACTGTCGCTACTCTGATTGCCGCTTGCGCTTGAATCACTGTCAGAAGAGGAGAAGTAGGACGATGACGACGACGCTGGCGAGTGATAAGGGTTCAGAAGTGTCGGACTAAGTCTTCGCGATTGTTTCGGTGGTGTCCGCTTCGAGCGATCTGGCGTCCTGACGTGTATGTCAGTCTGCGGAGGTGGCGGTGGAGGCGGAGGTGATGATGGTGGGGGTGGGGCTTCGACTCCTGGTGACATCGGTTTGGGACCGTTCTTGCCACCTACAGCTGAGACATGGTCGCTATCATCATCATTGTCCGAACTCTCTGAGCTCGATTCACCACTGCTTGAAACCCTGTTAATTCGCTTCCGAATCTTGGGCTGTGGCACAGGTGCTGACTCCGGCGTTAAACGATCTCGTGGCATGTCTGGGGTTTGACGGGTACGTGGACTCCTGGTTTGAGGATTTCGCTTTCTTGGGGCTGAGCTGGCATCGGAATCATCATCACTACCTGGACTACTCTCTTCATCGTCTGAACGTTGCGTTCGGGTAACCCTTCGACTTCGTCTTCCAGTGCGTGAAGAACCCTGACTGCGTGGCGTGACGTTCGAGGAGTTATTCCGTGAACGAGTTTTTGGCGTCGGGGGTCGATCATCGCCGCTGCTTCGGTCGTCTTCATCATCGTCAGATTCTTCGTCGCTTGAAGCTTCGCTTGCGGAGGATTCGCTGTCTGAAGGTTTGCCTGGAGAGTCGCTCACTCCACCGCTCGAGCCATCATCACCGTCAGAGGCGTTTGCAGGGGCTGAGTCGCTTGTTTTACTTAACTTGTGGATGCCATTGCGTTCTGCTTCCTGCCTCATCGCTGCAAACAACTTGCCTAATGTGTTTGCGTACTCGACAACAATTGTGTCAGGGGAGTTGTACTTGCGGCAATTTGCCCAAACACGCTCAACATCGAGCTTGAACACATCCCAGGCCTATAGTACAATAATCATGGTTTAGACGACGAGTTCATAAATACGTGGTGTCACGTACATACCTGGTATAAGTTCTCGTCCAGCCGTTTTCGAATTGTGCCCAAGTCAATAGGATGCTTGATAACTGTGAGATAGTCTGGGCATCCATCCTCTTCAGGATCAACGGGTCGAGCAAACAATTCCTAAAACAAATGTGAGTATTCGGTGCTCACAGAAGACTCGCACACGTTACCATACCGAAATCTCTTCTCGTAAAAGACGTTCAATCACAGCCTTGCACACAGATGATATTCCATCCTCATCCTGCACCACATCATGAGAAAACGCAAAATGTGATGTGCCAATCTTTCTTACCTTTATCCTTGACCAATCAAACCAGCCATCTGGACGTGGCTGAGGTTTCTCATCTTCGCTTGACTCATCGTCCGTATCAACGAGGCGTTGTCGACGTCGTGCTCTTGATTCACTACATACCAATGACATCAGCATCATCACAAGGCGGATAGAGTAGGGCTTTGCTCCTACCGTTCAAGAGCTAGGCGTTCCCGACTGTTGTGCCCATTGTTTGGGTCGTTCGCAGAAGATGAGCGACTTGCACGACTGGAAAGCCGGCGACTAGAGTCGCGCTCTTCCTCGTCATCATCACTGTCGCTTCCGACTGTTTGAGTACGAATTTTCCCAATTGCAATTCGCGACGACTGTCGCCTGGGCAATGCTTGCCACATATGGTCACGCTTCTTGGTTTTTTCTTCTTCCAGTCGTTCTTGTTCTTTCAAAACTGAGATGAGCTTGCCCCGTAGCCTTCAAAACGATTTGTTGTCAGCAGATAGTACTTCATCACACACACACAAAAAATCTTACCTGTCCTGTTCCAAACTACCACCTACGAGTTGTTCGACCAACGCGCGTAGATCGTTTAGTGACGATGACACAACACGCCAGCCAGTTGGACCATCCAAGGCCACAGGGCAAAGGTGGTCTCCACGTATCCGCTCATCTTCAACAGCAAGTCGATCTCGTTTTCGACCATGAAAGGCACTCAACAGCTTGGCGTAATCTTCACGATGCCGGTTTCGATGATGGCTGCTGTGATGGCGAGATGAAGACGACGACTTTTTCTTCTTGTGCTTTTTCGACGATCTCTTACTCCCACTGCTGCTGCTTTTACTCTTTTTCTGCCGCGAGCCGTGCGATGAGGACTTTTTGCTACTCGAGCTCGAAGATCTTACTTTCTTTGACGACGACGAGGTGCTCTTTCGCTTGCTGGACCTGGATGACTCTTGTGCACCCTCAACAGCTGCTGCCTTCGTCGTGGTTGGGCGTCGACGAGGCCATCCGCGAGCATCATTGACGAGGCATTCGAAGCAACGCCACTCACCACATGGACGGTTTTCGAGAGGTGGATCCAAGTACCGGCGATCGTACGAGCGCTGACAGGCTTCACAGGTGATTTCATAGTCTTCATCCAGAGTTTCGCCACCAGTCAACTCATTCTCAACTGAATCGACCACACTGTTGACTCTTGTTGCCTCAGCAATCGGGGACGTTTTCGGTTTCTTCTTGATTGGTGACAAATGGTCTTCGATATTCGTTTTGGACAAAGAATGATCATTCAACTGCTCCCTCTTAGGTGCATTAACATCATCAAACGAGTACTTCCGCTTAACTTGGACGGAGTGCGTTTCGGACTCGGGTTTTATTTCCCCATTGCTCGCTGTGGTTGCATCTGTGGCCACAGGATCTCGCTTGAGCATCACTGTACGCATGAAATGATCCTCACCGCCGACAACTTCTGTATTTTCCTTTTTGAGAGACGGTACTTCTGTATTTTCCTTTTTGAGAGACGGTTCTTCTCGCGGATTTGGCGGGTCCTCGTCGCTTTTCGTTGGAGAACCGCACAGCATATTGATGTCCATTTTGCCGTGTTCAACCCTGACAACTGGCACGGAGAGTTCGGGGGCTTCCGATTCCAACTCAGGTACTTGTGGCGTGATAACACTAGATATTTCTCTCTCGCCTTCGAGAGCATCTTCTTCGCATCGAGATACATATTGCTCAGTGTCGGCGCTAAAGTTGATCGACAATCGAATCCTCTTCGCATCGGTGAATTCTACCGCAAACCGTCGTTGTTCGCGTCCTTGCCATGTTGGACGCTCCTCTGCATAGACCCAGCAGCCATCGTTGAAATACCAGTACGTGACGCCCTTGTCATCATGGCCAATTGGTGGTGTTCGCTGCAGCGACAAAACAAACCGAAACGTGAGTACTTCAAACTAAAAATCCGAACCTGGGTGCTTCACAAACTAACCAACTCCTCCAACGCTTTAACATCATTGTCTTTCTGAAGTCCCGCGAGGTGTTTGTGGATTTCAGCACAGCTTTCAAGCTTCCAGTGACACAAAGCATTAAGCACGTGAACCTGCGCGCACAAGGAAAAATGTAAGCAATGGCATCACTTGCTGCCAACGTGGCAACCATCGAAAACGGAGATACCCACCCGCTGCTCCAACGTGAGTTGATCGTAGCCACCGCCCTCAAATGGATTCGCGTAGAATTCAAGCTGCCAGTTGTCGTGGATCTTGCGAATCAACGATTTCTCCCACTCCACCATCCTGTCACCCATTCCCACACCATCCAAGCGGTTTAAGCAACTGATCGGGTCCCGACAACTGGCGCCAAGGCCAGGGCCTCGCGATCGCGGGCACCGCCACACGCACATTTTCTCCAACTTGACCCCCGTCTGCTCGCGCGTGAGCTTGAAATGAACCTCCGCCAGCAGCGCCACCTGCATCATCGATACCAAAACGCCATGAGTCGCCGTGTACTGACCGAACCCGGACCCAGTGTGTGGCACCGACCTGCTCGTGGTCGCCACTGGTGCCCGCCATCAGCGCGGCCTGGAGCTCCTACACACGCCACCACCGGAATCGATCAGTTCCCCCCCATCCCACGTGGGTCCCCCCTCGGTCGTGGTCTCGACAGCGGCGCCATCACCAACCCCCCACCACGGAGCGCACGGCTGGGCAAGCGGAGGCCCCCCTCTGTCCATCCCCGTGCTCAGCACGCGCCAGTTCGCCGTGGGGCGGGAGTTATGGCCGTCGCCGCACTGGTCCCCTTGAGGGCCCCGACCCCCCCCCGTTCACGTACCGTGCGGGTGAACACCGGCAACTTGAGGGGCCCGCGGAAGGTCGTGCAAAAGTGGCAGACCTGCGCGAGCTCCATGACCGAGTGGAGCCGCTCGTGGTGCATCGGCTGGGCCTCCTCGTCGTCCGAGGGGCTCGCCGCGCCGCTCGCCATCGTCTCACCAGGCCGAAGAGATCGCGCGGCAGGACCTCGACCAAATCCAACAAGCCTTTCAGACCGTGGTGGAGCCACACACCACCCCAACTCCGCGTTTTGAACCGAAAAGAACACGGGGTGTTTTCGTAACGCGTTCGTAACGACCGCGATTGGAAATGACCTGAGTTTGGCTGACCCCAAGGGCGACAATGACAAATGACAATGGCAACCAGCCAACGGCAGGAGCAAGAGGAGCGGGAGGGGGGGTCACTTGTACTATGGTCACATACTCACGCGCACGCACACCTAGACGTTGACGCCGTCCACGTCGGCGACCTCAAGGAGGCTCGCGTTGGCCGTGAGGATGGGCTGGATCTCCTCGGTGACAAACTCCTCGACCTGCTGCGGGCAGCGGCCGATAAACAGCGAAGGGTCCACCAGCGAGTCGAGCTGGTCGTGTACGGCCTTGAAGCGCTCGTCGGCGGCGATCCGCTCGAGGAGGTCGTTCGCCGCGCCCTCGACCTTGACACGCTTGCCCGCCTCCATCGAGTGCTCGCGAATGGCCTCGTGCAGATCCTAACGATATGGCGGGTGGCCCAAACGTCAACGCATTGTGCAATCCCACCGACTCACACGAGGATTCGCGTACCTGACGATCGCCCCCGGCCTTGACGCATGCCATGAGGATGTTCTCGGTGGCCATGAACGGCAGCTCGGCCTTGATGTGCGCCTTGATGACATTGGGCCAGACCTGGAGACCGTCCGAGACATTGGCGACAATGTTCAGGATCACATCCGTGGCGAGGAACGCCTCCGGGAGGACCATGCGGCTGCAGGTCATAGCCATCATCAGGCGCGTTCGCATTGCGATTCCCAGTCGCTAATGCAACAATACACGCACCGGTTGGCCGAGTCATCGAGGGTGCGCTCGAACCACTGCGCCGCGTGGGTCTGGGCGGCGTTGTCCGTGAGTGAGATGACGTAACGCGCCAGACTGCAGATGCGCTCAGAGCGCATGGGGTTGCGCTTGTAGGCCATGGCCGACGAGCCGATCTGGTTCTTCTCAAATGGCTCCTCAATCTCCTTCATGTTGGCGAGAAGACGAATGTCCCCAGCCATCTTGTAAGCGCTCTGGGCGATCCCCGACAGCGTTGCGAGGACAAAATAGTCGATCTTGCGCGTGTACGTCTGGCCCGACAGCGGAATGACCTTCTTGAAGCCCATCTGCTTGGCGACAAGCTCATTGAGCTTCTTCACCTGCATCAAGCGCCCAATACCCGCGACTTCAGCGATCGAGAACGAACGGAACGATGAAGTCACCGCGACTCGTACCTTTTCGTGATCGCCCTCAAAGAGATCGAGGAAACTCGCCTGGGTGCCGGTCGTGCCCTTGACGCCACGCATCGGCAAGTTTTCGATTTGCTCCTCCAGACGCTGGTAGTCGAGCCAAAAGTCCTGGAGCCACAGCGCCGCTCGCTTGCCGACCGTGACCAGCTGCGCGGGCTGGAAGTGCGTAAAGCCCATGGTGGGCATGTCCTTGTACTACACAGCCACAACGATGGTGAGACCCCTTCGGTCGGCCCCACCGAATGCTGCGCTCAATCCATACCTCCATGGCAAAGTCCGCGAGTGTCTTCATCGACTTGACCAGCTTGCGCTTGATCAGCTCGAGGCCCTGCTTCATCTGGATGATGTCGGCATTGTCCCCGACGTAGCAGCTCGTGGCCCCGAGGTGGATGATGGGCATGGCCACGGGCGCGGCCTTGCCAAACGTGTGCACGTGGGCCATGACATCGTGGCGGAACTTCTTCTCCATCTCGGTGGCGTACTCGTAGTCGATGTCATGGAGGTGCTCCTTCATGGCCGCGAGCTGCTCGTCCGTGATGGCCAGGCCGAGCTCCTTCTCGGCGGTCGCGAGAGCGAGCCAGAGCTGGCGCCAGGTCGAGAACTTGCGGTCCGGGGACCAGATCGCGCTCATCTCCTTGGTCGCATAGCGCGCGACCAGCGGGTGCTCGTAGCGGTCGTGGGTGCTGGGCTGGCTCATGGTTGCTGGAGGTGCTTTGCTTGGTGGATCCCACGCGATTCAAAAGTGATCGCGGTGGTGGTGGATGTGGTGCGGTACCGCACATCGCAGAGTGTGTGTCATCGTGAGTGCGCTGGTGGTGCAGATTGTCTTGTCCCTCGTCTTACGGAGTTTTGGGGGACACGAGAGCCAATTGGTTGAAATAGAACTGGTCCGTATCCAAATGGACAAGCTGTATTGATTGATGATGAAGAAGTGCACCAAATCACAAACCTACATGCGAATCTGGAAGCGCCCGGCCTTGGTGAGTGTTCGCACGCCCTTGTATGGCTTGTACTTTTCGTTGGTGATGAGGAGCGTCTCGACATTCAGTCCCGAAACCGTCGACATGGGGACCTTGAAGCCGAGGAGCACGACGGGCTTCTCGTCGGGAATGCCCGCATTCTGGTGCAGGATAATGTTCCCTCGGAGGGAAGGCGCCGTGCCCTTCTTGTTGTTGATTTTACCGAGGTTCCACTTGACGGTCTTGGACGATTCGTCGAAGAGGCACGTCCCGTGCTCTGTATTCACATCGACCGTGCGGACGCTCTTGGGGAAGATCACATCCACCGAAATATCTTCGACTTGGAGGTTCTTCTTCGAGTTCGACGCGAGCGTTGGCATTCCCCTCGTGATGATCTGCAAGTCGAGCGTGCCTGTACCGTTTTTCTCGTTGTAGGAAACTTGGGGATGACACACAACCGGGGGCACAAGCTGCTGGACTTGGACACGATACTGCATCAGCTCAAACTGCCCATCCGGGGGAACAAAAGAAATCACCCGCTCGCGCTCGTATCTTGAATACCGCACACACGGATGAAACGAGCAGTCATCGATCACCGAAGGGTCTGTGAAGACCATTGTGAGATCAGGTACACCCGACAACCGACTGTTGCTGTGGATGATCCCTGTGACCTCACACGAGATGATCTGCCCGTTCATGTCGATAATGGCGTCAATCTCCTCCACAATGTCAAAGTATATCTCGTTCTGGGTGTACTTGACGCCGCTCTTGCGCCACGGGATGCTGGACATGGCCCCGTCCGGAAGGGTGTTGCTCACGCGTGACTTGCCCTATGCATAGGGGACCCTCATCAATTAGATGACCGCAACGCGAGTACACATCAAGACACTTAAACATACCGAGACCATCGCCGCGATTCGGTTGGCCGTGGACGGTGGGGCGACCATCGCCTTGAGGGCGTTCGGCTCCGTTGTCAGTGGGTACCCGTTATCAAGCATTTCTTCGAGCAGCTAGATCGACAAAATAGCAACTCACGCTATGAGGCCATGCCATCCTCCTACCCAAAGGCACGCTCTGGAAACGACTAACCTGATACACAGTCGAGAAGTTATCCTTCATCGAATTCTCGTCAAAGGTCCCAAAGTAGTCACGGAAGACGGCAAGGACGCGATGGAGAAACTCGATCACAAACAGTGGCGCAATCTGCCACAACAACACGAGTGGGTCCTATCAGTGACAGAGTGCATGGGGTGGCTGGCCGACAAACAAAGCACACGCACCTCGTTCGTGATGACTGCAAGGAGGAAGAGGTCGTCCCGGAAGACACTCACGAGGTAATACTTGCTCGTGACGATCACCGGCGGGACGTCCTCCCGCTCGCGGTACTTGTTGACCTCCTCCATGAAAAAGTCGCAGACATTGCGGCTGGTCAGGCCCCGCCAGTGCTTCTCGATGATGACCTCCCTGGCAGCACCCAACGAGTCAGCACGCCGAACGAATGGTGATGAACTCGCTCGCGGGCCAAACGTGCGCTGCCTACCCGGTCGTGGTGATGATGAAGAGCGACTGGATCATCTCGGTCGGCGGTGTCGAATTCTGCTGCTCCTCGCGCCGTGTCCAGAATCGAGTACCGTCGACGACGTACCCGCCGATCCCACGGAGGTCCGATCTTTCCGCAGTTTCGTTGTGGGCCGCAATGATGTGCCACCAATTCGAATATTTGGGTACGGGGTAGTAGTTTTTTTGAAGTTTAGATAACAATTTTCACATATTTTCACATATTTTGTTGTGGATTTCTACTCAAACTGACCGCAAAGGATCGTAAAGAGAAGCGCAAACTTGTCGACGTGGTCTATTTAACCCTCGTTACTCTTATGCAATCTGAAGAAAGCTACACTTAGCTACTCGGTGTATGCTTCATCCCCACGTCCCGTTACTTTCTTCAGAGAGTCGGCGTCTACCTTGTAGACGTTGCCCCCGTTGTAACCGGCATAAACTTTAGCCGTGATTTCAACTTGGGCATCTTGAGGGACAAGCTCTTCGGGAATAGGAATTCGCTCGACGATTTTGATACCCTGATAAACGCCAATCAATCACTCTCCGGTGGTAGCGGGCTACCGGTCTCAATAGAACATACCGATTTCACAATTGCATCATACTTCATGTCGCTCATCGACACAAACTTGTCAATTCTTGTGATACCAAGCCAATGAAGGGCGTCAGGCATCAACGCTTGGAATCGCACGTCCTGGATACCGGCAACAGCTTGGGTGCAGTTGAAGTACTCTTCAGCTCGATCGCCGCCTTCCTGACGCTTGCGCAAGTTGTACACGAGATACTTGGTAACCTCACCAAGTGCTCTTCCTTCCTTCCGGAAGTACACGATGACACCAGCCCTGTTGCATGTCGGAATCAGTATTTCACTGCATCCATCAATTGCACATAAATACGTTGGACGCACCCTCCTTGCTGAGCTGTTTCGACGCAAACCTCGATTGCGTGAGTCAAGTACGGACGGCACGTGCAAATGTCCGAGCCGAACACATCTGACCCGTTGCACTCGTCGTGCACCCGAACTGCGAGCTTCTTCGATGGATCCGAAATATGCTCGACCTTGCCAAAAATGTAAATCGAAATCCTGTCGAGGGTACCACATATCAGCATTGCGCACACAACATGGCATGGCACGTCTGCAGATGCATACCCGCCAATTGGTGGCAAGAACACCTTCAAGTCAGTTCGAGTAACGAGCTCCGGGTACATGCCATTCGTCTCTTGAAAAATCATCTGACGGAGATTGGCCTCCGTAGTGTTGAAGCGTTTGGCAACACCAGGGAGATACCATACAGGGTCAATCGCTGCCTTGGTAATGACAAGTTGTGCGCTTTCTTTGAGGATCTTTCCATCGGGCTTGAGACGTCCAAGTCGAATTGCCTCGTGGACCTCTGGCAAGTCCATGTGCGCCTTCGTGATGGCGATTGTTGGGCGAATGTCATATCCTTTCTGGAAGTGCTCGGGGAAGGCTTCCAATACGCAATGCCCAAAGGGGTCAATGGTGACGATCTGCCGATCTCACACGATGAGACGTGGTAGCGAGTGCATTCTTTTGAAACGTTGAGAGTTACCTTGTCCGGATCAGCCCACGAGGAGTGCGGACCAATCTTGGCGGCAGGGGTGGTCTTAGACAAATCAGGCAAAGCGGTCTACAGTTTCGAGACCAAGAGAGTGAGAACTGAGCATCCTGTCTCATCATATACCATAATCGACGCAAACCTTGTCAAGGGCTCCACTTGCAATCTGAAACGTGTCACATCGACAGGTCAGAGGTGTTCACGAGCAAACGTGCAACAATATCCAACGCACCGCAAGCCCGCGATATACACAGTAAGAACCTCCGTGGGCCCCGATGGCATTACGATACTTGTGGTGGCGATTTGTGCCAATGATCGGGCCACGCACTTCAGGTTCCTTCTGCCCCCACTATGAGCGGGAATCCCAATGTCACAGTCAGAAACCAATATTCCAAGTGTTGCGAGCACTACGTACTCGAATGCGCACGGGTTCGACACCAAATTGCTCAGCATGGGAGGTGAGCGACACGTAGTACATGTTGGGATTAAACTCATCCTTCGTCTCAATCTCCTTGACATCCTCGGCTGCAGTGGAAATCGCATTCAGTTTAGTTGGCGGCATCTGACCATCAATTGGGACCACCACCTACCGTCAATCGACTTCTTCCGCTTGCCGAGGGTCTCGACCTTTTTCATCGGAGCGGCCTTGGCGGCGCTGCTGCTCATGGTTGCGACGTATGTGTGTGTGGGGGGGTGGGGCGAGCTGATGCGAACCAAGCCAAACGGTGAATGCGGGTGACCTGAGGAGATCTTGAAGTTTCTCCCCAAGATTCCAAAAAATACAAAATGCCACAGCATGACTGACTTTTTACGACGGGAGTTATATTTTTGGGCTTTTTACGCATCCGCAATCCGGATTTTGTCGTTTCGTACTTAGTGGGGTTTTGAACGTTTGAAAGTTCATCGATCCCAAGTTTTGTTGGTTGTTTTTGTCTTTGGTTCTGTGTGGGGTTTGGATTTTGAATTTGAAAGCGAGTTGGGGGACAGGCTGGTGCATCGGATTGGGTCTACCAGTTTCATTCCGTGTCCTGCTCCTCCTCCACCTCATCATTGCGGCGGCACCGCCTGCTCCTCTTCCCTCCCTCCCCTCCTCCATCTCCCGACCCTCCCCTCCTCTTTTCCTCCTCCTCCGCCATGTCCACGCTTCATAACAATGAGAACGAGGCGCCTGTGGGGCTCCAGAACACGCGCCCGCTCAAGAACACGCGGCCGGTTCGTACCTGGCAGGGGCCGGCGGATGACAATGCTCGGCGGTGGCTCATGTGCTGTGGGATGATGGACAGGCGTACAAGGTCCTCAGTGACAGCGGACGCGCCGAGAAGCGCCAGCGGGGGCTCAAGCCCCAGACCACGACCCGCCGTGCCGTGCTGGGTGATGTGACCAACAAGATCAATGTGCGATCTCGCCTCTCGGGTGTGCGCGAGGCGGGCCCCGTGGCTGACGCTTGTGTCGGGCGCATATGCCCCAAATGCGATGTGTACGTAGATTAAGAAGAGCTCGACCATGACCATGCAGCAAAAGAGCAAGCACCAGTACCAACAGCAAAAGCTCGTGGTCGTCAAGCGCGCGCATGTGAACCATGAGGTAGTGCCAACCACCCCGGTCGTCAACACACTCGGGAGTCTGGACATTGGTGATAAGCCATCTCCAATGTGCATCGCTCAGGTGCCCAATCTCGCGTCCATCAAGGAAGAGGACGCCTCGAAATT
>JAADYI010000542.1:0-15694 GCA_023338185.1 Lagenidium sp. CBS 127285
CGGCTTCCTCAGCGACCTGCCGGAGGGTCTGGGCTTCCTCCTCGCTCTGGATCTGCAGGCGGCGGAGCTCCTCCATCTGCTCTCTGCAGCACCAGTCAACAAGCAGATCCACGTAAGTCCTCGCTGCCTTACGAAGAAGAACAAAACGCACTGAGGGCGGGGCTGTTGTTCGTACTCCTCGGTCTTGTCGAGGCCGGGGAGGTCATCGATCAGCGCATCCGTCTCCTTGACCGTCTCGAGGACCTCCTTGGCGAGGAGCTTGATCTGGAAGTGACCAGCACGCCACAACGAAAAACAACCCCATAAGACGTCGATTGACGGAAACGCTACCGTCTCCCGCAAAGACAAGGATAAAACACTCGGAGACTAAACACTCACCGCCTCAACGTTCTCCTCCCGCGCAGGACCCTCGCCTAGCGTCGCCGGGAGCAAACGCAGCGCATTGAACATGTTCAGGGCCATCTTGTCGACGCTCTCCTGGAGCAGCGAGACCTTATCGAGGGTCATCGCGGGGTCTCGCGTCTCTTCGGGTCCCTGTCCGGCGCCATTTGTCCCTGCGGGGTCCCCCATGGGCTCGTCCTTGATCGTCACGGCCCCCGAGTCGACGTTCATTGCCTCCACCATGTTGGTCGTCGTTGCTGCTGGGATTTGCGAAAGTTATCCAAGGTTGCGGGAATGTGGGCCAGGATACAAAGTTTCACGAAGGTCGCATAGTGGGTGTAACCACCCAATCACCTAAGCAGTGGCAGTAAACTGGGGCACAATCACCAACTGCCGACCCATGACGTCACACATGGTGTGCTTGCATTGACAGGCATTGGACCAGGAATCGCATCCTCATAGGGCCATGGGAACTCGCATAGATCACTAAGTCGGACAATGTATTCATCACATTCAACTGGCGAATATCTATAACAAAATGGGGCCTCCCTCTACGCTACACGAAGGGGCCTCCGTGTACGGCATGGGCAAAAAAGACACACACCACCGTGATTCCCACCACCACCAGAGAAGACGAAGCCCTCTCCTGCTCTCGGTCATTGTCGAGCATCGATTTCATGCATCCAGTGGCGCACACCCGCTCAGTGGAAGTTAAGGTAGAGGGCGACGGCCGCGACGGCCACAGAGATCAGGATCAGCGGCGTCGCGGTGGCCGTCGACTTGTCCGAGTTGATCGACGACGAGCTCTTGCCGGCCGAGGCCGCGGCGGGCGTCTTCTTGTCGGCCTTGACGTCCCCGGCGATCTGGCCGATGGCAAAGTCCTTGAGCTGCTCGCGGGCGTCGTTCGAGTGGCCAATGTCCTCAAACTCATCGGTCGCGTCCTGGCCGGCGAGGTCGATCATGATCTCGGGGCCACCGGGGTGGTCATCGAGGAACTTGGTGACGTCATAGACCCGGCGGATGCCATCGTCCCCGCGGATGATCATCCAGCAGTCCTCGGCGGTCTTGTGGTCGGCGACCTCCGCGAGGGTGAAGGTCTTGGGTTCCGCGTCGTCGGCCATGGTCGTCGTCGTTGTTCAAGTCGGAGAGTGGCGGCGGCGGGGGGCTTGTTGGTAGTGAGTGTACCGGTGGTCTTGGTTTGACCTTCGACGGATTTTCACGTTTCTCTTCTCCTGGTCTGTTGTGGCGGGCAAGGACTTGGGTTTGGTGTGTGTGTGTCAACGTTGCCCAGGATTGCACCTCGCGTTCGAGGTTTTGAAACTCTATGCACACTGAAATGGTGTGGTCCACGTTAAGTCAAAGAGGTCAAGAATAGAGCAGACCTTGAAGCACCACAGCCCACAAGAGCCTAAGAAAAGCATCGCCGCCAAGCTACGGATCAGGTCGAATGATGAAAATGGCTCGCCGACTCGGCGGCGGCGCTGTTGCCGTGGAGATAGAGAGAACGAGCGCGCGCTTGTGTGCGCTGCGTGGAGCCGGCAGCAGTCTCGAGCCCGCGTCGCGCCGGTGTCGTTGCGAGGCGCCCGCGCTTAACGCACCAAATTGCCCGTGATCATGCCCTCGACGGCGACGCTCGAGAAGCACAAGAATGTGCCGATGATTTTCCGTCGCCACGGCGACACGACCCCCAAGACCCGCGGCCACGCCCTCGGTGGCGCGATCCCCGCGACGCACTATGTCCGGGAGCTCGAGCGCCAGGGTCTCGACACCCTCACGACACTCGAGAACAACGCCGCGGCGCTGACGATCACCCGCCCCTTTTGCCCGCCGTTCATTGCCAATGACAAGAAGGTCCTCCGCTTTGGGGCCTACTTCCTCGAGGCCGTGCACGAAAGCAACCTCGAGAACTACCGCGTGCGCCGTTGCGAGGTCTTTTACTACCTCGAGGACAACACGCTCCAGATCACCGAGCCCAAGATCGAGAACAGCGGCATCCTCCAGGGGAACTTTGTCAAGCGCCATCGCATCCCCAAGCCCGAGAGCGACGCCCAGGGGAACATGCAGTACTTTACGTACCGGGACCTCACGGTCGGGGCCGAGCTGACGTTCTATGGGCGGACCTTCCACCTGATCACCGCCGACCAGTTCACGCGACAGTATCTCACCGGCCAGCGGATCCACGTCCCCGAGGATGAGGAGCCCCCGCGGGACACGTACTCGGAGATTCGTCGCGCGCAAATGTCCCGGGAAACGGGTCAGGATCCGGATGCCAACTATGGGAAGAAGCAATACCCGATGAAGGACTTCATGGAGGCCCGACTGGGCAAATTTGCCCGCCCGCCCGACTTTCTCCGTCGCTTTCTGGATCATGATCGTCATGTGCTGCGCTTCTTTGCCATTTGGGATGACACGGATAAGCTCTACGGCATGAAGCATCGATACACGGTGCACTACTTCCTCGCCGACAATACCATCGAAATTCTCGAGCGCTACGATCGGAACTCGGGTTGCGATCCCTTCCCGAAGCTCCTTAATCGGGCAAAATTGTCGAGAGATCCAAAGAAACAAGTCTCGGCAGCGGTGTGCGACAACGAAACCGATGAGAGTCTCGCCCTTGCTGCTCAGAACATTTACTCGTGGGACGATTTCAAGATCGGCAAGCACATCACCATCTACAATCGTCAGATTCTCATCATCGATGCCGATCCGACTACGAGGGAGTGGTTCGAGGGTAATGGGATTCCTCTTGGCGAGGCGATTGTTGTGAAGGACGAACCCAAGACGATCCCCCCTTTTGTTCCGCCACCGCACGACGGGATCGGATCTGAAGAGGACTCGCTGCAGTCGTGTTATCACCTTCTTCCAAAAGCACCACTCAAGAGTATTGAGTCTCTGGACACCAAGGAGGTGTTACGCTTCCGCGCACGCTTTGACACGAACAAGCCCGAGGATATTGATCGTCGCTTCATCATTTCGATCATTGTTTCAGATGCGAGTGTGTTGATTATGGAACCAGTTCAGCGAAACAATGGTTTCGTGGGTGGGAAGTTCCTGGAGCGCACGCGAGTCAAGAAAGTCGATGGTAATGGCGCATATTTGGGTTTGAACGATTTCTACGTTGGCGCGACCGTTCAAATTTCAGGGAGAACGTTCATCATCTATGAAATGGACGATTACAGTGCCAATTACATGGAGGCGCACGCGAAGCAATTCATCCGCTCTGACAAGATTGCGATGGTTCAGAAGGTCCGCAGTCGCCTCCTCGACAAGGCCAACTTCAGTGCCAAAACCGCTCAGACGCGGAAACGTGGAAAGACTAATCTCGATCCGGAAGAGCTGGCTGCATTGTTCGACGATCTGGTCGCTGATTTTGCACAGCATGATGCGATCACCATCATCCGCAACTACGGAAACAAGGATAAGATGACAATCGACTTGGACCGGGTGGTGGAACTTGTGGGGTAGCCACGTAGACATCAAGCAGGATTATTCATATGAGAGGAGGAGTCACCGTGGTGCTTCACTCGTTTGATAATGAGCCTCACAAAGGATTGGTTTCATTATTGTGTTTTAAGAAAATGCCCCTTTCCACATGCCACGTTAGACGTTGATCACTCGTGCCAGCTTCTGGATGCGGTTGAGCAACAGATCACCCTTCTTGATCGCTTCCTGGTACTGGGCGTTCTTGGCATCAGGGCGATTGGTCTCAATGACTCCGGCAACCTTGTCGATCTTGGCATTCAAGCGGCCCGCAGCAATGAAGCGAGCGAGTTCCGTGTCCAGGAACTCCACGCTGATGCCAAACGCCCGGGCCATGGATTCCATCGTAACACTTCGGTACGCCTCCAAAAACTGCGAATACGCAAGCACACGCAGCTCACGGTACAGGAAGCGCGAGTGCGCCGAGAGGTACTTGTCACGCAAAATGTATGGCTGGATGTCAACGAGGGCCGTGAAGAAACGCTTGTAGTTGCACTCATACAGCCCGTTGAGGAAGTCAGCGAGGAATGGGATTTCTCCAATGACCGCCAGGATCTCGGGTGAGTCGACAATCTTCAAACACAGCGACCATACGTCAGTCGGAAGGTGACCACGCACGAGTATGGACCTCTGAACGTACCTTCTTCTTCAAGTCCACGCGACCGACATTGAGGACACACGTGATGACACAGTAGAAGATCATCGTATTGTAGGTCATGAGCTCTGTGGCGGTGAACGTTGCGACCGACTCTTGGAACAACTTGGAGGCCTTCTTAAAGTCCCGAGCCATGAGCAAGTAGCAGCCTTCGTAGACCTTGAGGCGGTTTCGGCGATCCCAGTCCCCACCCTCATCGATCAACCTGCACACACACACACACACATGACGGTCAGGGGCGAGCTCGTGACACATCCCCATGCTCCAAGACAAGAACCTACGTCGCGGCCTTCTTGATGTACGTCTCCACGAGCTCCAAGTCCGAGAAAAAGATCCCAATGCGGATAATGTGCAGGGCCACGAGGATCTTCTGGTTGATCGACTGGGGCTTTTCACCGGCGACGCGGAAGGCCTCGAGCGCGGCGTCCTTGTCCCCGATGCGTGAGTACATCCGGGCCTTGGCCAGGAGGGCCTCGAGGACCTCAATGTCCCCGAGGTTCTGCGTGGCGTCCGCGAGGCGATCGTCGAGGGCCTGGCTCTCGGTGGCGTTGGCGGCGCTCATCTTCTCGACGAGGGCCGTGTCCTCGGCCCAGCCAAACTCGGCACAGACGCGGCGGTAAAAGGGCGTCATCTCGTGCTCGCGGATGAGCGCGAGGAGCTCATCGCGATACGCAGTCTCGGTCTTGGGGAGCGTGCTCGTGCTCGAGTGCTGGTGCTGGAGGAGGAAGTAGATCTCCGAGACCTTCATGTGCGGGAGGGTCCCGAGCGCGTCCTCGATCTCCTCCGAGATGTTGCCGACGCTCGCCTGCTTCTTGAGGGATCCCGGGGCCACGGCGTCCTCGCCCTTCTTCTTCTTCGCCGCTGCCGCCGCCGGCGGCTGCTGTGGGGTGTTGTTGCTCGGGGCCATCGGTGGGAAGCACGCGGCGGCGGGGCTTGGCCTGGTGGTTTGCTGTTTCGGCGCGTGGTATCTTGAGATGAAGATGGCAAGATGGGGGAGGAAGCATTGTCAACGACTCGAATAGTGGACTCGTTTGGGTCTCTTCACAGGCAACATACGCACAACATAACTAACACAAGCATGGGTCGATCACCACGGTATCGTCACAAAATGGTAGACAGCGTAATGGATAATGGCAATTTGTCGTCGTCGTCTTCGCGACTGCTCTCTCTCTCTCTCTACAGTAGTACAACACACGAAGGGGTATGGACATGGGAGGTCTCTCGTCTACTTGGTCTTGGGCACGTAGTGTACGTAGAGCCCGCCAAATTGCTGGCGGGGGGCGTGGTCCGCGTGACCGGCGTCCGTGCCGATAGCCTCCTGGATGAGCACAAACTGGGCCTCGGCCTTGGCCAGGAGGTGGAATTCCTTGCCGAACTTGACCGTGACCTTGACCTTGTGGCCCTTGGAGAGGAACCCCCGGACGTGGGCGGCCTTGACCTGGATATCGTGGGCCTACGAGTTCACACGCGCCATCCGTCAGCCCGACATCCGTGGCAAACAAATAAGAACGCATCGCACCTCGATCTTGACGCCAAAGACGACCTCCTTATCCTGCTTGGGCTTGTTCTTCGCGGCCTTGCGGAGATTGAAGAGGCGCTTCTGGACGTCAAAGAGCCGGCAGATGACCTCCCCACGGGCCTCGGCGACTTGGACGAGGTCCACGCCCAGGCGACGGGCCTCCGCGAGGGCTTCCGCCAGGGGGACATCGCGGCGCATTTTCCCATCATCCCCGACGACCTGCACCCTGCGCGCGCGGATGTCCCCGTTCATGGGACCGAGCTTGCCGGCGTTGGCGCTGAACGCGCAGGACGACGCCGGCAGTGCCCGCCGCCAGCCACTCGCCACCGAAGGACGGGCCGAAAAGACCATGAGCCCACGCTGCTGGTGATGACCAGCGCTGGCGATCACGCGACCGAGGACCTCCTCCCTCATCAGGCTCCTCGGGGTCAGTGCGCTGCCGATGGCCGCACCGCATCGACGGGCGGTCCGATGCACGAGCGACGACGCCATGATCAATGTCCGGGCGTCGACGACTCGGGTGATCGACGATGATTGGGATGTGGTCAACACAAAGGCACGCACATATCCAACCGACACACCACCTTAGAATCAAACCTCTGAAAAATGGTTATGAGGATTCGCCAATTGCTATACCAGGAGTTCTGCTGAATCGAATAGCCTATGTCAATTGATTGTAGTGTTTATAACGTCGGTGGTGGTCTCTGGTGATGTTGGATGCGGAGGCGCGGATCATCATAATCACGTTGTCTCACGTGACCATCGCGCGCGCTTCCAAGTGCATCGTTCGAGTGCATCGTCCACATGGACCAGAGGGGAGGGCACGAGAATGAAACCCCCACCTTCCGCTCCCCAAGAGATCAGACCATTCGACTGAGGACTACTTGTTCGTAACTGATACCATGGTGACCTCCCACATCTTGTCCCCGCATCTGTGCACATGCATCAATCGACCGACTACGTGACCTGACGCCCCAATGGATGACGACCTGGACCCCAAGAGCCTCGAGATGAAGGCCGACGCGCTCGTGGGGCCCGATGAGCACGACGTTGACGACGGCAATGGTGAGGGCGTCGCCCACGTGGGCGCGGAGGACGTCGGGGCCCTCGGAGGCCCGGGGGACAGCGACAGCGGCGCCGCCGTTGCCACCGCGGACGGCGTGCCAACGGGGCCCGCGGGGCCGCCGCTCTTTGACGAGTACTACGACGACTGGGGGGCCTTTGACGCCGCGGTGGCCCAGGCGATCAAGCACCACCACCCGATCCGCAAGCGCTCGTCGTTGACCTTTGAGGTCTACAACCGGACCGTGTCCAAGGGCCGCCACGACCGCAAGGCCATTGCCGAGTTCTTATCCAAGACCTTCAAGTGCACGCATGGGATCAAGTTTCGGAGCCGGGGCACGGGCAAGCGCCTCCGCCACAAGCTCCGGGACATTGGCTGCCCGTTCCACATCTACGCCTCGGCCATCGAGTTTGGGGCCACGTACCGGGTCAAGGTCCGCGTGCACGACAAGCACAACCACCCGATCGGCCCCGAGGCGACCAAGAGCATGACCGGCGGGGGCCCCGGGGGCCTCCACGAGTCGGACTATGAGATGGTCAACGACAGCGACGAGGGCCCGTCACCCACGGGACTCGATGGCCCCGGGGCCCACGTGGGGGCCAGCGCCGAGCTCCACCATGCCTACGCCGCCCACGCCCACGCGGCGGCCACGCAGCTGCACGTGGTCCACGGCCACGCCAACGCCGCTGACATTCTCGACGCCGGGGTCCACGAGAGCGAATCGCTGCTGGATGGGACGATCGACTCGCACATTGGCGAGTTCACGGCCGCAGCGGCAGAGGCCGCAGCAGCGGCAGCGGCGGCCGTCGCGGCTGTTGGTGGAGCTTCGACGTCGTCACCGAGCACGCGGCTCCTGGGGCAGCCATCCAAGTTTGAGGAGACCACGACGCTCGAGGGCCTCCGGAGGAAGATCGCCCACTTTGCCCAGGAGCGGGAGTGGGATCAGTTCCACACACCGCGGAATCTCGTGCTGGCCCTCGCCGGCGAGATGGGCGAGCTCTGTGAGTGCTTCCAGTGGAAGGGGGACAACAAGCCCGTGGATCGTGCGTTGCGTTGGTGTATCGTGGAGCTGCGGATACGTCCGTCAATGGGGCTCATGATGTTTATTGATATGATTCCTGCAGAGTGGCCGCATGACGAGCGCGTGCATCTCGGCGAGGAAATGAGCGATGTGATGATTTACCTGATCCGACTCGCGGGTGCGTCACCGACAAGGAGCGTGGCCATCGGGATGATGGCCGAGGATTCTCATTCGTTTTGGGCAGATAAGTGCAATATCGATCTCCCGGCGGCCATTCACGATAAGATGATCAAGAATGCACGCAAGTATCCCGCCGAAATGGTACGTTGGGCCCTTCTCTACAACAGAGGATGTGGGAGGATTTTTCAACCAGGTCTGTTCTTCCTCCTTCTCCCCCATCCCCCAGGTCAAGGGCTCATCCAAGAAGTACAACGAGTACAAGCGAGCTCGCGTGGATCGTGAGGCCACATTGTAGATGCAGACAAGAAATAACGAAGCGTGTGTGAATGTCGTTTGGGCTCACCGTAACAACCACGAAAACAAGAAGACAATGTGTTGACAAACAAAGGACCTGATCTTCCAGATTATTAGCCTCCTCCTATCTGACCTTTGGACGACTGGCCGATCCCCGCCCTTCGGATGCTCAGCAAGGAAAAAAAAATGGGCAGCGGGCCGTCGTCGCTTTGGGGGCCTTGTTACTCTAATCATCCTCGGCGGCGTCGCCATCGACCTGGCGGTTCTCGTTCTCGAGCTTCTCAATCATCTGCAAGAACTCCTTCTCCTCGTTCACGCTCACGACCTTCGGCTCCATCTTGACG
The DNA here is from genome assembly GCA_023338185.1 of Lagenidium sp. CBS 127285. Taxonomy (NCBI): domain Eukaryota; phylum Oomycota; class Peronosporomycetes; order Pythiales; family Pythiaceae; genus Lagenidium; species Lagenidium sp. CBS 127285. Next base: position 8,938 of record JAADYI010000542.1, read on the forward strand.
ACCATGTTGCCCTTCTTGGCCGTGATGTGTTCCCGAACCGTCTCGATCGCCTCCTGGAGCTTGGCAATGCCCTTCTGCTTATCGAGCGTGTTCGTGGTCATCACGTACATCGGCGGCGCGATGAGCTTGACCTTGACCGGCGTCTCCTCGTTGCCAATCTCCTGCGCGGCCTGCAGTGCCGACCGGATGGCGTCGATGCCCTCGTAGGTGAAGCACGTGACCTCAATGTCAGCGCGGACCTTGATCGGCTGCGGCGTGAGGCGGCGGCGGATCTGGGCCTTGAGGCACTGGAACACCTCCGGGGTCATGTCGATGCCCTCAAACACCGAGTCGTCCGTGATGCCCATCTTGAACACGTCGTAGCAGTGCACAAACTCGGCCTGAACAGAGAGGTCAGCATCAAGTGTTCTATCTGATACTCGACGGGTCGCTTCTCACCTTCTTCTCGTCATCGCTCTGGGTCTCGAGCTTAAACTTCTTGTACAGCGGCCAGGCGATGCGCTCGTAGAGCGACTCAATGGCCTCCCCCGTCTCCTGGGCGACCTGACGAAGGACACTGAGGACACCAATTCCGTCAGCACAATGGACCACAATCCTCGCCCCCGCGTCGCAATAGCCAGTCGCACAACGCACCCGTGGACGGTCTTGGCCTTGTTGTAGCGCTCCTCGCACTTGATGATGTCCTCGGGGGCCACACGGCGCTTGGACAGATCAATGTAGCCCTTCTCCTTGTCAACACGGAGGACCATGACGACCTCGTTCTTGCCAACGCGGATGAGCTTGTTGATCGAGCGGATGCGGCGGCGGGAGAGCTCCGAGAGCAGGATCATGCCCTCGATGTTGTTGTACTCGAGGAGCGAGACGTACGCGCCCATCTCGGCGATCGAGCGGACGTTGACCATCACGAGCTCATCGACCTCGGGGTAGCGCTGCTCGTAGAAGCGGCACTGGAGCGAGAGGATCTCGCTCCCCACGTTGTTCTCCTCCCCCTCGGGGAGCCCAACGGCGGCGGCGGCGGCAGCGGGGGTCTTGTCACTGGGCGTCGACATGGTTTCGCTCTGATCACTTGGTGTTGAACGCGGCAGCGGTGGCGGCGGCGCTTGCTCCTTGTTGGTCGTCGGAAATGCACGCTCACACGTTCTATCGGCCAACGAAATCCCCACAAGAAAAAGGGGTGTTGAAATGTCGATATTTCGGAAAATGCAAGAGGGGGGGAATTTTGGGATTTTATTGAGGAAAGGTTTCGTGATGACGTTGGGAATATTCCGTCTACGCTCTAAAATACCGGGTTTCCCGCTAACTGCTTATGCGACTTTCTTTTCGTACTGTACTAACCATGCATACGACTGACGAAATGAATTGCACGGTGCAATTTGCACTTTATCAAGAGCTGAGACCAAAAAAAAATTAAAATGGTCCGAGGTCAACAATACGTCTTGAGCCTTTCTTGTCACACAAGACCTGCTGCCGAGGGACGAACACACAGACCCAGCCAAGAAGGGCCCATCCGGATCCTCAGGTCACAAGACTCGAACATCCTAAATTGCACGCTTGGACGGAATTCACTGGAGTTGACCGAGAGGGTAGTAGCTGATGCGGATCTTGAGGCAATTGGTCAATGGCGTGGCCGCCGCCCAAGTCACTGGCGCGATCGGGGCTGCACCGGAGCCTTTCGTCAGACACTGCGCGCCGTTGGCAGTCTTCACATAAGCCGTCACGAGGTTCTCGATGTAGAGACGATCTTGGGGCCCCGTGCGAGTCACATCAGTGTTGTCCGGGGTCGCTGCGTCCGGCGCTTGTCGGGGATTCAGGTAGTGAAGCACCGCACAGCCTCCGGCACCAGGAAGACAAGTGTTGCCGATCAGAACGTTCCCATTTGCTGCCCTCGTCCACCTCGCGCAGTTTTGAGCGTTGGTCGTGAACTGCACTGTCGTGGGGTTTGAGCTTACGACCTGGAGGCACCACTGGTTGTCCTGGGTCGTGAGGAACGCGCCGGCAAAGTTCGGAAGGAGTCGGACGCTGGGGAAGTTCGCAAAATGTCCATTGTCGTTCAAGCACCCTGCTATACCAGTTGCCTGCGTCACGGCCGTGTCCGCCGTCGCCACATCCAGCAATCGGTCCCAAACGTGTTGACCAAGAACAAGCTTCCGCGGGTCTTCGCCTTGCTTCCAGTTGACGTCCTTGAGAATCAAGTAGGCGATCCACCGTGTTGTCGTTATGCCTTGTTGGTTGCCGTGGATCAACGGTTGGTTCAGCGCTTGGGTGGCGAAGTTGCTGCACGTGGTGCCAGCGTCGGATCCGCGAATGCGCCATGTCAACATCATCCTTTGCGGGCGGAAGCGGTGATGGCAACGTTGACTATAGCCATCCTCCATCGCCCCCGCCGCCGGAAGCTGCGCATCCGTCGGGTACGTGAGGTCGATGTCGTAGGAGATGTGGCAGCCCAGATACATGAAGATCGCCGAGATGAGCTCCGTGTCGGGGTCCCGGCTTCCGAGTTGCGCAGAGCCGATTGCAGCATCGTTGGCCACTCGCACTTGGGTGACCCGATAGAACTCGTCCAACCTGTAAGACCAGGCCGCGGCATTCGGCACTGGTGATCGCACCTCAACCACTTGAGGGATCAGAAACTCGTTGGCATCGAGGGCAATTGTGGTCGTGTCGGTAATCTGCGAGGCCAGTGCGATCTGCTGGAACTGAAAGACCTGATCAAGACGCGTTTGGTGTGTCGCGATGCACTGGTGTAATGCCGGATCGTGCGTCCCAACGCAGTAGGTGCCTTGACCCTCGTTTGCCCCAGTGCCAGAGTAGACGATGAAGTTCCCACTTGCGGTCCGAAACTCCCGACGCTCCTCGCCCTGCGGGACGGCCATGTGCTCACGGAAGAGTTCGTACCCACGAGGAAATGCGACAAAGCCAATGGCCCCTCCGGGTTGTCCCTGATTGCCCGGATACACGTGCTGGACAGGAAACGGGAGCTTGCCTTGGTTGTACAACGTACACTTGCCGCTGTTCGGGGTTGGGCCCGTCCAGAAGAACCACGAGCACTGATGAATTGCTTGCGTTGGCGTCGTGACGGTCGAGAGTCGATGCAATGGCACGGGAGATCCCGTTGTGCGGGATTCGCCTCGTCGAATCCAACACTCGTGGAGACACTGGCGATACCCGACGTTCTGAAGGGGCTGTCCAGCGGCTGGGGCGACTGGGAACGCGTGTGCTTTATTTGACACGACAAAGTGACTGCGATCAAGGCGACCTGGGAACTGCGCATTGTAGATCTGATAGTCGTAGCTGACAACCAGCCGCCGATGGCGAAGTCGGGTCTTCGCCGCCACGTCGGTGGGTTTGACTTTTCCAGGACCACTCAGGTTTGTGGCCTCCGTCTTGATCCCTGGTCCCTGTTTTGGCTTTGCTGCACCGGTCTTGGCCTTGCTGTCACCGGGATCTGGTGTCCAACAGAAGGCGCAGAGTTCCTTCGCGTACTTGTTCACCGGCGCCGGGAGGCTCTTGCACGTGGCCGCATCGGCGGGTGTCGCGGCCCCGCCGGCCTTGACGACGACGCAGTGAGTCTTGAGCTCCCACGTCTTGTCACAACCTGGGCAGACGTACTCGCCGGTCCACTGTGGGCCCGGTGGCAGGGGCGGTGGGGCAATGGCGGACGATCCAGTCGTGCCCTGTTGTTGACCTTGGACGGCGCCTCCGGTGCTCGGTAGCTGGGGATTCTTCGCCTTTGGCCCCGGTGGAGCGGGGTCCTTGTTCTTGGTCGGTTCGCACGTGCAAGCGACTAGAAGCACGGCCACGAGAACCAGCAGGATTCGTATGAGCCTTGTCGCCGTCATCAGCCGCCGGCCGCTGACGGAGGGGCGTGAGAGCATTCCCTTGCAGACTCTGGACTTGACGTGACTGGCGGACTGGTGGAAGATTTCGGACTGCGGCAATGCCGCTAAAGGGCTCGTCGGTCTCGCGTGGTTGATCGTCGCCCCCCCATCGTCCGTCATCATGCAGCAACCTCTTGCCGGCCCACGCATCCGGTCGACGGTCGACGGCCCCTCTGGCTTGCGCACCCTCCACAGCCCGCATATGTCGCTGGTCTTGCAGTGACGTCTCCGTCTCCGCGCCACGTGTGGGGGATGAGAGCGGTCGCCCCCCCCCTCCTAATTCCTTCATCATCACCCACCTCCACGGGGGGTCCACGTTACAACAGCCAACTGCTGAGGCACCCCCGAGACCCACCGACGTGTCAAGTGCATTCCCGGATTGTAGTTTATCTTCCGCAACAGATCGCGAGAAAGCACCGAGTTGGGGCGCCCCACCGTCGTGGGGATGCTGCTCTCAATCCAACGAGGTGTGGTCGACCCACGGCCATCACCACGTCAGATCTCGAGTCTCGGTCTTTGTCACCGGGATCCATGCACGTGCAGAGACGATCGGTTGTCTCCCGTGGCTGTGGCTCATGGTAGGTCCCGAGCCAGCCATCATCACCAACACAGGCATCGCTGCCGTACTTGGCGTCAGCGATCGTCTTGTTGGCAAAGCTGGCCGCTCTCGCCTTGGCTGGAACGACTACATCGATGGACGACGATGAGCTGCATCAGGAGGGACCGTGACCAGTTTGGGGCCACGATTCGGAACATGCAACAGGCGACGGGAGATGCCGGGGGCCGAACGGCGGCATGGATCGTAGCGACGAGATGGAAGCATATCGAGAGTTTTCCATTTTAGTCACTTGGCGCCTTGCTGTTTTACTTTCTTGTTTTCCGACAGGGCGGTGCACACACACCCCATGGGCATCACCGTCCTGGCCGTGCCTCATTCAGCCATTGAGCGTGGCGATGGCGACCCCGAGGATTCCAAAGGTGATCACCAGGTACGTGCTCGCAAAGCCCACGGAGCTGATTCCCGGCTCGGTGAAGGGCGTGATCGAGGCCCCGGCAAAGCCCCAGACCCGCTGGCAGTAGCGACTTCCAATCACCTGGAACCAGCAGGGGATCGAGAGCCCGAGCAGAAAGCCAAAGAGCCCCGCGACGGCGAAGATGAAGTCGAGTTTCTTGAACACGACCGCCAAGAGCAACGGGGGCACGGCCGCGAGGAGCCGACAGACGCTCCGGGCGAGCGGCGTGCCCAGTCGGGCGGTGAAGCGCTTGGGCATGGACATGAGCATGTTGTCCCCGACGGTCACGCCGACCATCGGATACGTGGACGTGACGTTGACGACCGGGAAGATGAGGATCACGAGCTGCACGAGGATCCCCCAGGCGTTGGTCGACGTACACGGGGCCCAGCCATTGCCGCAGCCCGTGTACGAGCCCCACATGAGGCTCGCGAGGGGGTTGATCTCGTCAAAGGCCAGGGCCCCGAGGAGCCCCACGAGGAGGTAGAACGAGCCGGCGATGAGCAGCGCGGCAAAGGCCACGCGCCGGGCCGCGGTCTTGGGCTCGAGGGGCTGGAGGGCATCGGGCATGTTGTACTGGCAGTTGAGGGCCAGGAGCGTCGGGCCAAAGCCCTTGCCAAAGTTGGCCCAGTTGAAGGCCCCGACGCGCTCGTAGCGCGCGGCGAGGGCCCCGCGGCCATCGACGCCCATCTTGACGAGCATGGTCACGAGCATGAGCACGAGGGCGACGACGCGGTAGGCCGAGAGGAAGCGCTGGATCGACGCCTGCTCGCTGATGTCGAGGAGGACCATGGAGACGACGATGACCGCGAAGACGGCCATGAAGATGTAGTAGGCGTGGAGGCAGCCCGCCGTGGGCAGGGGCGCGTAGGCATCGCACGCGGGATCGCCCGAGAGCACGTAGGCGTAGAAGAGCGAGGCCATCGACGAGGCAAAGACCGAGGCGTAGGACCAGAGGGCCCCGAGGCCGTAGAGATTGAGGACGATCTGCACCGTGAGCTTGCCGAGTTTGCCGGCGAACATCTCACCGACCATGGCAAAGTCAAACTTGCGAAACGTGAGCCGGTGCAAGGGCCCCCCGCCGCGGGTCGCCGCGCACACGCCCTCAGCCCGGGCCAGGGACTCGAGCGTGTAGTTCATGGTCACGACGGCCCCCGCGACGCCCACGAGCATGAGCCCGAGGCTCAGGGCGATGCCCGCGGCGCCAAAGGCAAAGGGCAACCCGAAGCAGCCCGTGCCAATGATGTAGTTGAGGGCCATGGCCAATGCGATCGATGGGCCATAGGGCCGGACCCCAAAGGCCCCCGGGTCCGCGGGGTCGGAGCCCCCGTAGCCCTCGTGGCGCTTGAGGAGCTGCACGGACTCGCCCGCATTGCGGCCCATGCCGCCGCCGCTCATGCTGCTGCTGTTCCTGCTGCTGCTGCCACTCTGGCCGTGCTGGCACGGGCCGTTGCTGGTGGTTGGTTTGTTTTGTTGTTGCGGGAAGTGAGCGTGTTTCAAAGTTACGCCGCTATATTGACCAATCACAATGGGATCTCTGAGGCGTTTTATTCACCTGGATATATCCATATTTCTCTGGAATGATGAACCAGGAGTTTTAAACACGTCTCATGCCAACTTTGATTTGGGTCATAACCTAAAATACCAATGCCAGGTCGGGCCAGGAGATGATTGCTCATCGTGGCCAGCTTCCTTGAAAGAGCCTCCTCATTCTCCCTGATCTTCCAGTTCTCAATCTGCTGTCCAGTAAACACGTGAGAATTTTAACCAATCAACAGTCGACATGTCGCCCGCCCCCCATGCTGCCCCCCCCGGAAACGGCACCGCTCGCGCGTCGGCCCCTCCGGCAGGCGCCGCGCCACCGCC